>PVKU01005960.1:0-112885 GCA_004027475.1 Anoura caudifer
TTATTGCTCCTTGAACACACCAGACAAGCTTCTGCCTCCAGGCCTTTACATCAGCTGTGATCTGTCTAGAAAGTCCTTACGATATCCAGAGTCAACCCCGGAACCTCCTCCAAGTGTCTGCTCTACACTCACCTTTCATTGTTGCCTTGCTTGAAATAATCCCATTTAAAATACCCTCTCCCACTGCCTTGCCGTCTTTAAACCCTTCCCTGCTGCCATCTGACCACATACATGTATATGTTTATTTGTCTTCTCCACTAGAATATCAGTGTTACAAAGGCAGGTGTTTTGGCTGGTTTACTGCTAGATCCGTAGCACCCAAAACAGGACCTGAAAACACAATGCAGGTACTCGGAATATATCTGAAATTCACTCAGTGGCATCTCACTGGTGGGTGAGCTGGTTTGTAGGGTTCTGCTTCTAGCCTTGCAGAAGTGCTAGGTGTGTGTGTGTATATATATACGTATTTGCACTCACATGCACACATGCTATATATATATATATAAAATGGGTATTTGCTGACTTTTAAAAATAAAATTCTTTTAAAATGGGGAATAACCCATATTTCCCTTTTGATCTTCTTTTCCTTTTTCTGAGCAGAAGAAGTTGTATAACCACATTTGCTTATCCCATAGATACATTATTAGCTAATATGCCCTTTCGCACATTTTTCTCTAGATTGCCCGAGATTCTATCTGTTCTGTTGTAATCCTCACTAGTGGTGTCTGGCTTATAACTGACACTGAGCATCCTTACGGACAAATCTAAGGCTGTGCTCCTGCCCTGATGCTGACAGGCTGTGTGATACTGAGCGAGTGACAACATTCTGACCATCAGTTTCCTCCTCTATTAAAAAAAAAAAAAAAAAAAAGGAAAAGGGTAAATGGCATTGACCTTGCTGCATCGCCATGTAGATAAACTACCAGAAATAGTTTATCTACATGCATGCCCTGGGGGCACCAGAGAGGGCAAAAGAGAGGTCTGTTTCTTTTTCCTACAACCACACCAAATCTGTTCAGCCTCACATTCCCCATCAGGGAGGAGCTTACAATGTTGCTATTTTGCAAGGTGTGGGGGAGAGAATTTGGAGGAGGGGAGATGGAAGCAGTACCGGTTTGCCCTTGATCACTCTTTCCCAAACCTCAGCTGGTGAGCTGGAGTGATCTGCCTCTGACAGACAATGCCCCAGACCCTGGGGCCAGGGGAGCTTTTCCGGAGGGGCGACACCGAAATGGGTCCCTTCTCTCAATTTACAGCCGAGCCTCCGGGAAGGAAGATGCATGATTCACCTCAGGACATGGCTTAACCCCAAATGCCTGGTCAAGAAGACATGGAAGCAAAACATACCTCTGCCCCCCTTGGAAAGAAACAGATTCATTGAAGAGAGGAATAGAGAGGTAGAAAATTGGAGAAGGAAAAAGCACGATGCAGCCTGTCAGGCGACAGAATTCTCCAACTACGTAAATAGCACGCTGTCACCCAAGGAGGAGGGAACTCCGCAGGCTTTGGGCTGTGCACTTCCCCGGAGGCCATCTCCGCTTATACAAGCGCCTTCGACAATCTCACCAACCAGTTATTCTAGTAGCACCCCAAGTCCTCACTTAACACGCTGAGAGGTTCTGCCACTTGAAACAACCCATTTACAAGAGGCTAATTGATACAAACAAGAGTTAAGTTCCTACGGCATCTCATTACTGTCTATATAAGGAAAAGACCTTGAATGAAACCTGCTGGTCTCCAGTCCCATCCATGCTGTCGAGAAGGGTAGGAGCTCCTTCTTTCTCTCTGCTGCATAGAATTCCATTGTGTAAATGTACCATTGGTTTTTGATCCATTCATTTACTGATGGGCACCTGGGTTGCTTCCAGCACTTGGCTATTGTAAATTGTGCTGCTATGAACATTGGGGTGCGTAGGTTCTTTTGGATTGGTGTTTCAGGGTTCCTAGGATATAATCCTAGCAGTGGGATTGCTGGGTCAATCAACAGAACAAACAAACAAGCATAATATAACCAAAGACACTGAAATTGAGAACAAGAGAGGAGAGGGGTAAGAATTTCAAGGGAAAAGGGGAAGGGTTTAGAGCAACAAGTATAAAAAACACATGGACAAAAGCTGGGGGGGTGGAAATGGGAGGGAGCTGGGGAGGGCTGGGGCGGTGGGCTGGGATGGGAGTATAAGATAGAAAACTGTACAAGAACAATTAAAATAAAATAAAAAACAAAAAGAAAGAAAGAAACCTGCTGGTAATCCTACTTTGGAAGTGAGGGACCCTGGGACCCAGGAAGAAGAACCCACTTGCCTCAGGCCATACAGCTAATAAGGAGCAGAGCCCCCTGAAAAGCCACAAGCATCACCAGACAGCCCTGCCCTACACCCTCTGCCCAGGACACCCACTAACCACCAGCAGGAGAGAGAGTCCACAAGAGCAAACTGAAGAAGCCAACAGGCACTCAGACCAGGCTGCGGGACTAGGTTAGAAACCCAGCGAGCAGGAGGAGAGCTAGAGTCCCTCATGCCACCAGTCCCGAGGGCCTCGTGCCCCCTTCCCTTCCGAGGGGCCCAGAACGCAGCACAAGCCTGCGTCAGCCCCCCTGCCCCAGGAGCAAGGCCAGCCAGTATGAGCGTGCTGCACTAGCAGGGGACGTGTTCATTCCTCTCCAGGAGGCGGGGTGCACAGGCGGCCTTTCCCTCCAGCTCCGTACTGGGAGGAACTAGACCGGGTAAGTCAGACACAGACAAAACCACAACCAAACCCACATGCCTTACCTCGTCGTCCATGGCTTTCCTCCGAGGCACTGTCTGGGAGACAAACCCAGCTTCCCAGAGCTGGATCATGAGGCCAAGGGCACCCTTTGTTGTGTCTGTGCTGGCCAGGGAGCAGTCACTTCCCTTGGCCTGGGACTCGCCTGAGCCCAGGCTCTGCACCTGCCTCACCTGGGCGGCAGCTCCTCCCTCTCCTGGGGCTGGAGCATTCCCACAGGCAGCAGGGCTCACAGAAGCCTCCATTGCCAAGCTTTGCAGGACCAGGCACCTGCAGCGGGGAAAGGGAAACTCTGCTGCCCAAAGTCTGACTGAGCCTGGCCCTTCTCAGCAAGGGGCACTCCCCACTGTTCTCCTGCAGGCTGATCTGAAAGTTGCTCTCCAAGGGAGTTCACTTCGTGCTGAGGCGGTGGAGTCAGTGAGGAACGGGGGTGGTGGGGCTCTTGTTAGCACATAACACTCGACTGGACAATGTAATCTCCAAGGGCACAGCCTTGGCCTACCCCTGACCACAAGGATGGCTGTGAAGGGGACAGAGTGTGCCTAAGCTTGCAGGGGACTTGGTGAAGGCCGGAAGGGAGCTGCTGCGATGGAGAATCTGGTTTTGGCCAGGCGCTATCTAAGCGCTGGGATACATTATTATACTTGAATCCTACCACAGCCCTGGGAAAGGCTATTAACCGAGGCCCGGAGAGATCCTATAACCCGCTCGTGGTCACAAAGGTAAAAAGTAAAAGCAGCGGGATTTGAACCCAGGTCCGCCTGACTCTGAAGGGATTCTGTCCTGGTTTTTGCTTTTGTGTTCCTGACAGCTGGTACTGGAAACCCAGTCCTCGGCCGCCAGTTCTCGAGGGGCTCACACCCGTCCTGGGGGGCGGGGGCTGGCACAGCGGGTAGCTTGTGCCGTGGCAACTGCCCTCCGCGTGACCTTTCTTGCTTGTTAGGGCCAAGCTTCTCCTGCCCTGTGCGGGGAGGGGGTGGGGAGGAAAGCCCACCCACGTACCCATTCCCTCCAAGAGGGGGTTCCTATACCTGGCTCATCATTACGGCTGCCAGGGAATCGATGAAAAATTAGGTCTGGGGTCCGGGAATCTGGACTGATTTTAAAGAAGCTTCTTAGGTTAGTGTGTTTTAACAACTAATGCCCGGCGATAAGATGCAGCTCTTGCATCGTGACTAGGTACGCAGGCCTACGCACTAAAATAAAAACCTCTCAAAACCGTAATCACTCTTCCTTTGGACGTGGTGCACTGATGTTTCCCGTCCTTTTCTAAGCTACGATGCACCATTGAATTAAAAAATAAATCAGTGGACAGCGCACACCGCCACGCTGATGTCATGACTCACAGTCTGACCCGCGCTGCCTTGTAGGCTCGGCACACACTCAGATGGCAGTCTGCTCCTCCGAGCTAAACGCGGGACCGGCCAAAGGCGCCCGTCACTTTCCCTCACACCCCGGTCCCCACTCAAGTCCAAGGCAAGAATGTCTGGCACACATTTGCAAACAATATGGTGAGGAAATCTTCTGCAGAAACTCTCCGGAGAGCGAAGAGCCCTCCTCCCAGCCCCGGCTGATAATTGGGCGGTGAAATGCCCTTTGCTGTTAATGCAAGGGCGCCCCCTGGTGGCCTCAGCCAACGTACAAACGAGGAGGGGGCAGGAGTGGGCCAGGAGGGCTCTCACCTCCCTGGACCAGGAAGGACTGGGAGCTCGGTGCTTCCTGGTTCGGTTCAGGACAAAGGACAATGGTAGGTCACAGGCGCAGTGGGCACTAATTACTGGTTAGCTCTCAGGGCTGAAGAAGTAAGCTTAAGAACCATGACTCTTGGGGCTCCACAGGATCCTCTATTTATTACCTTAGGATCCTCTAGGTGGTAAACCCAGTTTCCCCACGAGCTGTTGGCCTTCAGCATGTCAGCAACCCCCTCTGAGACTATGTCCCTCCTCTGTAAAACTGGAGAAGGGGGCTGGCCGTCTTGGCTTAAGGATTAAGGAGCCATGTGAAAATCTCCACAGGCACCAAAAATCCAGTTCCTCTTCTTTTCCCTTCCCCCTCCATTAGTGGTGGTGGCTGTGTCAGGGTCAAAATGAATGTGCTACACTTGGATGTGCAAATGAATGTGCTACGCTTGGATGTGCATTATTTCCCTGCAATGACCCCAACTTGCTCGTGAGCCCCGCCATCCTTGCATCTAGCTAAAGGAGAACTCATGCATGCTGCCTGGGGAGGGTGGGGGCAGAGCAGGCAGGTACAAAATGCAGGCATGGTGGGGAGTTTTGGATGCGAAATTTGACGTCGACCTAACTAGATAAAGAAGTAGGAGACCCCATACATCCACGTGGCGCTTTGGTGGCTTGCTGCCAGTTCAGCCCAGGATGACTCTCCGTGACCTGCACTTAACATGGAAGCGCCTGACCAAGTGTCCACTGCCTGCTGGGGACAGTGCCCCAGACCTTGCAAACATCACCTTATTTAGTCCTCATTTCAACCCTCATTTTTCCAGGCGAGGAAGCAGAGGCTCATACGAGCTAAGTCATGGACTCAGGGTAACACAGCAGGTGGAAGGGCAGACCTTCCAGTACAAGTAGTGGGGCTCCAGGGCCCACACGCACAACCACCCCGGTTGCTTCCTTTTAAATCTTGCAGAAATGCAGAATAATGAACTCAGAATCTGAGAGCATGATATCTGTTCTCCCCAAACTCGATTTGGAAGCCAGTCAGTGAGAAAGCTTACCGGTAGCTGGGCTAAAGTTAGGCTCAAAATCTTCTAGACCTTTCTGTCTTTCAAGCCCCTAGCTGCTGTTGGCTTCCCCTGGCACTGGGGCTGGTGTGGCACACTCCCCGGGAAGGCCCCATCCATCCTTTGGCGCGCCGAGCAGTGGAAATCAGTATTTCCAGCAGGTCCTTGGTGCTTCCATACCCCACCTTCCATCTTAGATGTATATTGCTTGTAGCTTTTCAGTGTTTCCACTCATGCCTCACTTGTTTATTTCTTGGCAAACATATTGCGTACCCTTCGCACCATAAGAAATGGTTTGTAGCAGAATACTGTAATGTGAAAAAAAAAGAAGGATTTTAAGAATATCTGAAAATGGGCCCTAGATGGTGTGGCTCAGTGGATTGAGTGCCAGTCTGTGACCAAAGGGTCGCTGGTTTGATTCCCAGATGGGGCACATGCCTGGGTCTCGGGCCAGGTCTCCAGTAGGGGGTGCGTGAGAGGCAACCACACGTTGATGTTTCTGTCCCTCTTTTTCTCCCTCCCTCCCCCTCTGTCTAAAAATAAATAAATAAAATCTTTTTTTAAAGAGTATCTGAAAATGGGAAGTCACATGCATTCACCTCTCTCTAGCATCAACTCGAAGCACTGGATTTTGTAAGAGGACAAAGCTGGAGCAGGTGGATCGATTGTCGGGATTAGGATGGTGCTGCTGGAGCACCCTGTTCTTAATACTAAAATTATTGTTGGTTACATTAATCATTTCTGAGGATTTCCGGTGTAGCATGCAATTTATCTAGGCATAGTGTATATCCTGACTACTTTCAGAAGAGAGAGAAGAGGAAAGGGACTTACATTCATTGAGAGCCCACTGGGTAACGAGCTACATGGTTTGTGTGTATTTTCTCCTTTTCCTTGTGACAGTATGGTGAGATAAGAGATGCCATCCTTAGCTGACAGGTGAGGAGCATGAGGCTCAGGAAGGTCCAGGCAAACGCCCTGGCCAAGCAGAATACACGCCTGCTTCTCCAGCTGGACTCTGCCGTGCCCCAGGCTGCGGTTCCTTCCTCCATTCCATGCGGCCCCCAGAAGGACTGGGCACTCTCTCCAGGGGGCGTGGACATCACGAAGCCAAGCACAGCAGGGTGGTTAAAAGCGAAGACAGTGGCATGCAGAGGACGGGGCAGTGGGAACGTAGAAAGCGGTGGGCAAACAGTGCCGAAATATGGTGGGATTCTGACAAGGTACGCAATCACTTAAAGATAAATCATTTGAAGATAAAATTACTTAAGGATAGACTTATGGAAGGATGAAATTATATGGGTTCAAGGAAGGGTCTGTTTGCTTTTTTTTACCAGTTTGTAAAAACTATAATCCAGCTTGTTTATCTTCCGCCTTGAAGGAAGCTCGCATGTCAGTTTGGGCTTCTCTAAGTAATCATCTTAATGGTGTATCACAATTTCGTAAGAGCTCTCTGGAAGGGGGCTAAGCAAACATGACCAAGGCGAGTTGCCTTCCTTTTAACAGCCTGTCACCAAGAATCTGAGGCCCTACTTTGTCCTCAGAAGCTGTGCTTAGATATAGTGGCCCTTGTGGTTCTTACAAGGAAAACGTCTTTCTCCACTAACATCAGCTGTGTCATGGATAAAGCACTCAGGTGAATTATTAAGACGTTTTCTGATCTGCTTGTCTTGTTAAGATCTAAGGAAGACCACTCCCCTGCGGGAAGAAGGTAGGCTTTCCTGCAAGTAGGAAATCATCCCCAGTACCGGCCACTCCCATGTCCCATCATCCAGAAACGTGACGCCTCCGATGGAAAAGTCAAGCCAGGAACACTCTTCCTCTCCTTGAGCCTTGTTTCCCTGGGTCTGGATGTCAAGCCGCGGTAATACCACATGCCTGGAGGCTCAGAGGACAAAGATACAGGAGTGGTCGTTCTCTCCATAGAATCTACTGGTCAAATGGTACGTGACTATGAATCATGACTTGGGTAGCTGATTCCATATGTATTTGTCAGCTCTATTAAAGTATAAGAGTTGGAACTGCTGTCCCTGTGAGGAGTTTGGGAGGGATGGCGTCTCCCCTCCGCTTATCCCCTTGTCTCTCTAACTGCTCCCCCTTACATGCCACGCTTGTGTTTTGTGGGGTTAAGACCTGTGTGTCATCATTCCTGGGTGGCAGGGGTCAGATGACCTCTGACCTATTGCTGTAAGACAGGCGTGTGGCAGAGAGGTGGATCAATGGAAAAAACTCAAGATAAAGATGCATAAATTCCATTAAAAAAAATGAGCAACTCTCTATTTATTCCACATGCATCAACCCCCCAGTCTTTGGTAAAATGTAGTATAGTGAGATATTTAACGTCACTCCGGCACAGTGAGAACAGTGTCCTCTGAGGTCAGCACGGCTGTGGGACCGGTTAGCGAGAGACGCCACGGGGCTGATGAGCCTGGAGGAAAGGTGAGGACACTCAGGTGTCTGAGATGCAGCTCCCTCCACTCACGAGTTGGGGGGCATGGAGGTTATTTTATTAGGGGAGGTGAGATGCACCGAGAAAATGCTTGTATTCACCTAATCCCAGTTCCTTTTTCTTTTCTTGGTTATGTGAGAAAACTATATTTCCCACCTCCCTTGCAATTAGATTTGGGTATGTGGGAAGTTCTAGCCAATGGGATGTGGGAAGAAGTAATGAATGTTGCTTCCAGTCCTGCTTTTTCTCTCCTTTTGCAGCAGTCTCAGAAACCATGTGCTTAAGATAACAGAATTACAGCCCTGGCTGGTGTGGCTCAGTGGACTGAGCGCTGGCTGCAAACCAAAGGGTCACCAGTTTGATTCCCAGTCAGGGCACATGCCTGGGTTGCAGGCCAGGTCCTCAGCAGGGGGCACGCGAGAGGCAACCACACATTGAGGTTTCTCTCCCTCTCTTTTTCCTTCCCTTCTCCTCTTTCTAAAAATAAATAAATAAATAAAACCTTTTTAAAAAGATAACAATTGCAAACTGGAAGGAGCCTGGATCCCCAAGTCCCTACTTCTGAGAGAGCTGTCATCAGATTATGATATAAATAAATCTTTGTTATATGAAGCTATTAAAATATGGAGGTTATTTGTTACTGCAGCATAGACTGTCTTATTCTGATTGATACAGCTTCCTTACAATTCATTAGCGAGCTATAGTAAAACTTTGGCAAAATTTTGTGATTTTGGCAAAACTTTGGCAAAAGGCAAACAGACTTTGGCTATAGTAAAACAGTTGGCTGGCAGAAAAAAAAAAAAACAGAGGAAGCAGGGAGGGCGGGGTCAGTAGATAAGGAAACTAATTCTGACGCGGGTCTAGCCAATCTCTGGAGGTTTGAATCAAAGACCAGATTGTTCTGCCTAAACGAAACAGGCCGAAAGAGATTGACCTGTGATTAAATTCAAAGCTGTCCGATAGGGTTAAAGTCAAGGGCTATAAACAAGAAACTGCTGCAGGTGGTCACTAAGGGGACTCTCGCAGGGGTGGCGTCATGGCAGTTTAGGGGAGGGGTGGTGTCAGCAAGTGAGAGACCTACTGACAGCATCGGGGGAGGGGCCGCAAAGAACCAGGCGGTGCCTGGAAAGTATCAGGGCATCTGGCGCGCACGCTGGGGTTTAAGGCCCCACAGAGAAAGCGCGGTGGAAATCAAGAATGGAGGCCGATGGTTAGTCAGGACAGCCAGCTGCACACAGGGAGGGCTGGGGGACAGATGAGGCGCATGGTGCTCTGACGACCGAACTTCACCCCAGGGAAGGATGCCCCCTACCCAGCTTCCCACGGGGTTGGGAGGTCTGGGCAGGCCTGGGCCTTTTGGTCAGGGCCTCCAGACCTGCTCCGTGTAGAGCAGGGACAGGCAGGGAGATGGATTAGAGGGGATCCTTGCCCTGGAGGGGCACTCGTCAGTGGACAGATAAATCGAAAACCACACGTTAATTCTCTACTAGAAACATGGAGAAAGTGCTGTGATTTTTCGCCAACCCAGTACAACCATTTACTGGCTGTTCTTTTGCCCAGGTGACTTGTGTCTTTGGCTTCCGGCTTCCTGAACCACATAGCATGGGCTAAGGAACTCAACCCCTAGACGGTTCCGTGTATGTGCACGGTAGCTGACTCCGGCCCCGCCTGCAGTAAGGGCCAGATCTCTCCCCTCTCTCCTCTTCACAGAGGGGGGCATGTCCACCTCTGCCCAGAAGTAGAAGGGAGGCTTCACAGTGGGATCCAGGCTGGATCTTAGTCCGAAAACCACAAGGGATGGTGCAGTTCGGGGGAGAGGACAGCTGTGCAAAGACCTGCCTTCAACGGTAAGGTCCCTCAGGTAGGCTGTTAGTGGGATAAAAGTTTTCAAAAGCTTGGTCTCTGCTTCCTGCACTTGCTGTTTCTGACCTTGGGCATCCTGAAAGCAGCCCTACGTGTTGTACAACCTTCTCTGCTTCCCTGTCTCTTTTCCGGGCTCAATAGTAGTTATTAGAGTGGCCAGCCGCTCGGGCCCCACCCGGCCAAGAGCTGGTGGGACAGCTTGCAGGGAGGTGGGATGTGGCCAGGCCCCCCCACCACGGCCCCTTGTGACAGATCTCGGTCAACTGTGAATGAGGGTGCTGAAGGGACCTGCCGTTGGGCCTCATTCCGGTTGAAAGACAGGAGTCTTGTCATAGAAATAAAGGGCTTCCTGGGAAGGTGGTGGCAGGGGCGTGTGTCAAAGAGACCTTGTTTCCCACTGTTTCCAGAGCAGGTGGGAGGATGTGCTCGGTCCTCCCACAGGTTGCTGCTTCAAGCCAGGTCGCACTGAACTCCGTCAGTGTATTTGTTCAAAGGCATTTGTCACTGCGGCATTTTATCACCGAGGAAAGCATTGGTTGAATTAAATCACCTCATGTGTTGCTTGGAGCCCCCTAATGAAGGAGGCGGGGCACTTAATATATTTATAGATGAGCGTGCAGCAGCTCAGAGAAGTACTTGAAAGGATTTGACCACAACTAAGATTTGGGGTATGACATGGAGGGGCGGAGGAGGGCATTGGGAAGTTTGAAGAAGAGTGTTAAAAACAAGGAACTTGAAACCTGGAAGCTCCATGCTTGACCTGGTCCCCCAGCTCACCGACACCCTGACTTTCTCTCCACTTCCACCTACATCCCGCCCACAACCACACCCGCATCTGTAGCCCTTGATCCATTCAACAAATGTTTGCCTAGTCTCTGCTCAGGGTTAGGTTAGGCCAAGACATGCCATGAAGAACAGGACGCACAGTGTCCTTCCCATCACAGGACTTGGTATTAGAGAGTTGGGCGTTAAACAGGTGAATCATCATGCGATCACGCACACCCATACGTGTGATGAAGAAAACTAACAAGGGCTAAGTTAACAAGGGGCCCTGCTGTGTAGAAGGTGGTGAAGCAGCCCAGATCATACCTGAATTCTAGACCCATCCACGCATTCATTCAGCCAGGGCTAGGCTCGGTTCTGTTTGCTGAGTCACAGATCCAGCTACCTGCTGGACTGCTCACTTGGGTCTCTGTGGACACCTCACACTCGACAAGTCCATCACTGAACCAATGGCCTGGTCCCCCACACCGACTCAAGGGGCATCGGGCACAGCCATTTTCCCAAGCAGAAGCCTTGGGCATTCCTGACTCCCATCCACTCTGCACGTCTCTGATGTCGCTGATGGTGCCTCACTCAATGACATGCAGCAAATATTCAATCTGTGCCCACTCCTCTGTTAGGCACTTCATATTCCCTGGCACAAAGGAGGGACGGTCATTACCATCCAGGGGCTTATAAAAGGGGGAGTAGTTTTAGGCTTCCGGTGCCCCTGCTTCCAACCTCCCACCTCACACCTAAAGAGCCTTCTTACCCCGATGATCTTCCTCAAGACAAATCCGACCATTAAACGCCTTCTCTGACCCTCTAGTGCCACAGGGGAAAGTCCGGAGCCTTTCCCAGGACACACAGGATCTTCAGACTTGGCCCCGGGAACTTCTGCAGCCTCCGGTCCTGTCCCTCGGCCACCTACTGTCGCTGTACTGAACTTCTTCATTCCTGGGCTCGCAGTTCCATTTTTCCTCCGGGCATTTGCTTATCTTGTTCCCTTCACCTGGCATGCTGTCCCTGGTACACCTGCCACCCACCTGTGCATTCTCCCTGACCTCCCAGAGCTGTGCAGGTGAGGCTGGTGTCGAGCACAGGCAAGGGGCTCACCCAATCTTCTGTTCCCCCACTCCCCTCATCTTTCCTCTCCTAACCCAGCTGCGACTACTCCACGCTCCTGTTCACACCTATGTGGCAACACCTCTGAGCCTTCCGTAAACTCCTCAAGGACCCTGGGATTTCTGAGGAACTTCCAAAGGGCTTCCCAGGTGCCCACCGAGCAGCCTGTCAGCTGGAGTCACCTCCAGGCATTTGCCAGGGTCTCCCTTTCCAGCGCTGGCTAATCCTTGCAATGTCCAGGGCCCACAAAGATGACGGAGGAGCCTCCCTCCTGTCACCACTTGGGGTGCCCATCACGGCAACACTGGTGTCCTTGGGTTTACCTTGCACCAGACACAGTAGGAGGCACTTTCTGTGCATAAACTCATTTTATACTCGAAACAACTCTGAGGTAGGCACTAAGTCCCCTTTTCCGGATGAGAAAGCTGAGACTCCGAGACGTCACACGGATCGAGGTCACCAGGCTAGAGATGTGTGAGCGGGGATTGCCCCCGGGCCTTCCTCGCCCAGACCACCTATTCTGAAGTGCCGTGCATGGACCACACATGAAGCCTCTGGGCCGTGGCTCAGCCCATTAGCCTCCCTTTGTCCCTCTGCTTCTGTGTCTGTCCCCCCAAGTGGACAGTGAGGCCTTTAAGGGCAGGAACTGGTTCTCACTCATCCCTACCTTCCAAAGTTAACTCAGCGCTAGGCCTGCAACACGTGCTGTCTCGGTAAGTGGGCCACCTTTCGGGGGGGGGGTTCACTGCCCACTACTGTTTTCCTTCTCCCACTTTAGTGCTAAGCTCCGTCTCAATAGCTAGTTCGCCTCATTTACAGTGAGCCCACGAGGGGTCAAAGTGATTTGAGAGATGGGGAGGGGCCGGAAGGGGCAGGAAGGTGGACCGCACCGTCCTCTTCACTGTGGCGGAAGCTTTAACAACCAGCCATTCCCAGGTCCCTTCCAAGTGCATTTATTTGGCCTCCACACCATGGAAATGAAATCATGTTCTGGGCAGCGTGGAGGAGACCATCCGGCCATGTGCTGGTCTCATGCACAGGGGAACATTTTAGCAGCCAGGTTAATACTCAGATCTTCCACTTTGGCCACAGATGTGAATTTTCCTTTTATCTGCAAATTGCCCTGGGCTCCAGGAATAACTGTAAATTGGCCTGGCTCTGGCTTAAGTCATGTATCAGGCCTGAGGAGTGGGCAGATAATGAGTCCTTCACCATTGTGCTGTGGGTGCTGGCCAGCAGCCCTGAGTTTTGGATCCGGCAACTGTTCTGATCTTGATGGTCTCACTCCATACACAGTGTCTTCACCATCTGTCAGTGACGCAGGCGCCATGCCAGACCCGAGAGTGGGTCGACCTGAAGGAGGGGTTGGGAGTGGGAATCCAGCTAATGGAAGTGAATAGACTCAGAAAAAGATATTTTGGGGGCTATAGGAGGAAAAAGAGATTGATAGGAAGTGCCATGAAAGTTTCTTAGAGAGTGGAAATTAAAAAAAAAAACAAAAACTACATGAGAATTAAACATGGTTGTCTATTTATTCAACCCTTCCCTGTGGCTGTATGAAAGAATGAGCTGACGGAGCCGTCGGAGTCCAGTTGGAAAAGCGGAACTCTAACCATTGGAGAGCAGAAGGGCTTTAGCACAAAGAAGTGGTAACACCTGGAGTGGCAGAGCCTGGCGGCTGAAGGAGGGACTGTCAGGAAACCCAGAGGTTAGCATCAGCTGGAAGCCACTAGATTGGAGGGACAGTGAGGAGGCGATGGTATCGGGACCCAGGAGTGCAATCACTCGGAGGAAACGAGAGCCACTGAGAGAGACATGGCCACTGGCACATACACTTGCTGAGGCTTCTAGAGAAAGGAGGAAATACGCTGGCTTGTCCCTTCTTCCCATCCTTCAGCCTCCTTTCCCGGCCTCTTAGGGCCAAGCCCAGGGAGGACCAGCTGACGCAGGAGCCTGAGCTCGCAGCCTGCAGGGGTCAGACACCCTCCACACGGAAGAGAGCGGGGCCAGGCTGAAGAACAGATCTGGGCAGTCTCTCCGGGGCGAGCAGAGTGACAGATAAAAACATTGCAAGAGAACAAGTCAATGCTACAACAGACTCTTCTTTCTCCCTCTCTTTTTTAAGCTCCAAGATAAAAGAAAGAGCCACAAAGTCCTTCTTTTTGTGGAGGAGAAGTTTAGGGAACCTTCTTGGAGGAGATGACATAACAGGTGGGCTGCGTCCTGAGTGAGGTGAGAAAGCATGAGGGGAAAGCAGGCAGGGAAGCCTTTCAGGAGAGGTAAGGGTGTGAGCTGAATCGCAGCTTCTGGGGGGGGGGGGTCCTGGCACCCCCAGGGAGCAGAGAGAGCTTTAGCAGGGCCAGAGTGCAGGGTGTGTGGGCCCCTGGAAAGTAGCCCCAAAGAGGCAACAGCAGCAAGTGGGGGTGCCCCGAGGTCTGGGGGTACGCTGAGGGGCTCAGATTTAGCCTGTGGTCCCGGGGACTTCAGCTGTAGGGTGACTGAACAAGGCCTGGGGCGGTAATCGGATCAGCTTCGTCCCAGAGAGAGTGCAATCCCCTGGGATCCTGCCTTCTTCTACGCAAATGCAACACGCACGTGCCCTCCTGAGTGTTCACTCTTTCCCATTCGTTCAGAATATTTTTGGAATTCTTCATTGACAATTCTCTTCAGATCCCAAGATATGTTATTTGAAAAGATAAATCCTCGTTTTGGCGGATAGATTCGGATTTTTCTGCTTTTGTTTTTGAAACCTTACAGGGGATTGGGAATCGGATCAGATGCATACCACGGTCAATCGAGCCAGCGCACTTTTTTTGGTTAAAATGAGGTATAATTAATGCAATGGCAGCTATGGCTATATCACTGAAGTTTGAATGTCACCTCTCTAGGTGACTGCTCGGAAGAGCGGCTCTCATTCAGATGTCTAAACACTCTGTTGGAAAAGAGGTCGCGTCATTTTATGATTAAGCACCATATGATTTACTTTAGGCATACGAAGAGCAAATGAAAGGAACAGTCCCTCCCATTTGTGTGGCATCTTAAGCTTTCTAAAATGCACAAAAGCAAAGGGAAGTGCAAAGAAACAAAGAGCGGGAAAAGAAAGCAGAAGAGCAAGAAACTGAGTTATTCTTAAGAGACTTTCTGAATGCTGCACTGTCAAGAGAGACACGAAATCAATATCAGAGTACATTTCAAGAAGTCAATATCTGAGGATATTTTAGGAAACTCATGGTTAAGGGTTAGGAAGTTGAAAACTATCATGTTCAGTTAACTTACAGATTTCTGACACATTAGGTGGTCACTTTGGGTGATTACAAAGTACATTTATCATCTGTGCCTACAACTTGTTTTTTGCTTCAAGGAAAATAAACATACCAATTGTAGCACATGCTTTTAATAGCTTATCTAGCATTCATTTTTCTCCTGCTTAAAAACATTCTTTGAAAAAAAAAAAAAACCAAAAGTGTGCTCTCATTCTTTCCCCACAAGCCAACGTGATTTGATTAAAGCTGAGCCCACGTCTACTTCCAGGTACGGGTTCAGATTGCCAGGTCATCAGCATACAATTTCCACCTCAACAAAGTGATTGGTCCAGGGGTGGGCATGTGATCTAAGCCAGTCCAATCAGAACAGTGAGAGGACTTTCATTTAGCATACTCGGATGAGATTTCCTCTCACTCTTACAGCAGACTAGGAACACGTCATGGCAGGAGCTAGCTGTCAGCTGTCTTTGATTGTGAGGCGAGTCAGGTTTCGAAGGAAGCTTACTAGGCAGAAAAGCAGTGGAGACACGGAAAGAACCTGGGTCCGTGATCTTCCGGATGGATTAAACCACCCCTAAGGCTTTATCTACACTTGGAGTCCCTACCTCTGGAAGCCAATGAAATTCCTATCTGGCTTGCTAGTTGCAGTGGGGTCTTCTTTTTCTTATAGTAGAAACCTGGGTGATAACAATAAAATACCCTTTTAGAATGAAAATACAGCTTATGTGAGACACGATTGCTTTTTAACCAGCACTTATTGTGCCCTGAGCCTGTGCCAAATGTTTTCACACATTTTTTTTTTTTCATTAAATCTTCATATATCATCCCTAGATTTAGTTGAGGAAGCTGTGTCTCAAAGAGGTAGACCGACTTGCTTTAACGGTCGGGGTAATTAATGGCTGGCTGTTAAAGTAAATAACCGTTAAGTCGCAATGGCTTTAGCATGTGCTTCTTTCTTGCTCACATCACAGTTTGATGAGAATCCGGTGGCTCCCCTGGGTAGGGGGTCCTTTAAGTGATGACCGGTGGGTTTGGCTCATTTCCTGTGTGTGAGCCTGACATCTCGCCCAATTCTGTTTCCGTCGTCGGTGTGCGTACAGACAGTGTGTGAAAACTCACTAGGCATGCTGCAGGGGCCAGGCCTGAAGGTGCTGCGTCATCCTGCCCACATCCCTGCGTCATCCTACCCACGTCCCTGCGTCATCCTGCCGCCGTCCCATTGGCCAGAGCTCCCGGCGTGGATCCCAGTTCCAAGGGAGGCTGGGCCTTACAATCTGCCAGTGTTCCTGTCGGCGTCCCTTGTGGACGGCCCTCTCAGGGCGCCGAATAGCTCAGCTTGGCCGTGCAGCCGGGATGCTGAACTAAGCACTGCCCTTCCACGGCCTTCTGTCTCCGCCTCCCGGCTCCCCAGCAACTTCCCCTGCTCCGTACACGTTTGCGTTGCGTTAATCCCCCCAGTAGTCAGTTACCCTGCTTATGTAAAGGTCAGTTTGTGTTTTTTTTTTTTTTTTTTTCTACAGTATCTTCGTGAGTTAAAAAGAAACTCTCAGCTTCCCTGACATTTGGCAGACCACAGAAGCTGTTACTACCGCGGGGAAGCGTTCGCTTGCATAATAATGCGTCAGGGATTGATCATTTACTTATCCTCAAAGCTGATGGACTCTATAGGAAGAAGTGCTCCGTATTGCAGACGTGACTGTGAAGAATAAATCAAATTTCACTGTGTACTTAAGGGAAAAGAATTATTCAAACGCTGTGTCTGCAGCTTCGGGTCCATCTACTGAGCCTGCAATCCTGGCAATGGCCACCAGGCGGAGCGCTCGGCCCATCCCTGCACAGTCAGCTATTTTTAGAGCCTGCTTGTAGCCTCAAGGAAGAGGCCAAAGATATAAAAGACTATGATATATATATTTTTTCAAACCGGACCAACTTATAAATTATTTGTGAGTCCAATAAAAGGCAATTATCAACATTTCCTACTATTTCAAGAGTAATATATTGTGTGTTAGAAAAAGATTCAATTCATTTCATGACTACGATTCAGACAATGGAAACTGGGAGCAACCACAACCAAAGAAAAAAGATTGTAACCCTGTGTAAATCTCCGTCTTTAAAACTCAAATCAGAGGATGTAAATTCTGGCCCCGCGGTAGGCGTGCAAGATTTGCCCCGAGGCGGTGGAATTTGATGGGCGTGGGAAGGTGCATGGGTGTGTGTGTGTGTGTGTGTGTGTGTGTACGTGTGCGCCGAACAACCACAGTGCATACGACCCCTTATTTTCCCCAGCGCACGGAGGGGAACCAGAAGAATTTTGTCCAAGCTACTGAACAATGAGCCTTACAGAAGTCTCTGAGGAAGTGTAGTGGTATTACTGCCCGCTCTAAAGACATACACTATCAGGGAGCTCAGTAGATCCTGGTTTTCACAACCAGGTTGTTGTGTGAAAAAGAGCCCTTCTGCCCGCCCCAAGCAGCCCAGTGAGCAGCACTCTTTTGCTAAGCAGCAGCCTGGGGTCAGGGGGCAGGTGTGGTCTCTGGAAGGCTCCAGGGGGACAGAGCTTGAATCTTGCCTCTGTGAGGCAGTAAAAGTGAGACTTGGGGCAGCTTATACTTAACCTCTCTGATTAAGTAAGTTTCTACAATTTCTACAGAGTGAACGGAAAGATGATAGGCAGTGAACACCTAGCACATCAGCAGTGGCCAGTACGTATTAACCTTCTTCGATAAGTTCTCTTGTTCCCTTCACAAGGGCAGCACATACATTTGAACTGAGTCTGATTTCGCATTTTCACAAATTCTGAGCCCCGGGGCCTGGATTCCTGAGGATGTACTTTGAAGCCCTGGCGGAATGGAGGAGTGGGTGGTGGTGGGCGCCCCTGGTGTGGGAGTTCTCTCCTGCATCCCTTAGCTTTGAAGCAGGCAGGCTGGGTAAGGGAGTGTTCTCTGGAGCCTCTGGCACTCACCTGAGCGGAGCCTTGCTTTCTCAAGGGCCGGGACGAAGCAGTGGGCAGTGCAAATGAGGACGCACAAACCCCAAGCTCTCCATCAGCGGCAGTGACTGCTTAGAACCCTTCCCCTGACTGTGTGGAAAGCAGACTTACAGGAGCTGATAAGGTTGACAGCCTGAGCTCGTACCCGGGGAGCTTGGAAGTGCAAAGTGTAGGGCTTGGAAGGAGGGGGTCTGCAGTCATCTTGCAGATTGGCAGGACTCTGGGGGCCAGGTCAGCGCTCCAGAACCGAAAGAAAACTGATGATCCCAGAAAGACCACCATCAAGCCACGTGGTGAGCCCAACATCAGCTCTCCGCTTACAAAACGCATCCTGAGCATGTACCTGTTCATTGCTGCTCCTTCTGGTCTGATTCCCGTTTGCAACCAGGCTCAAGTCCAAGACCACCAGCTCATCACTGCCTGCCATTCTCAGTTCCCCTCCCTCTCCATCCTTCTCCTCCAGCTCCCAGTCTTCCTCTGTGTCCTGGGAGGCCAACCCGCACAGACCGCACCCCCTGGGCAGCTCCCACCCCCCACCTCATGGCCCCGAACCCGTTAGGCTCCTGCCATAACCTTTCCTCCTCTTGTTTCCCCAGCCATCTAGGCGCTCATGGCTTTCCGCCCTTGCTGATCTCTCTGGGCACCTCACCACCCGTTGTCCCTGCCCTCAACCCTGTCCACACCCCTATGACAGGTCCTGCCATTCAAATCTCTGTTTTTGAACTACCCGAGGTGAGTTGTTTTCTACTTGGACCCTAATGTACATCATCGCTTTGTAAACATTCACGTAGGTATGATCTTGTTTTAGAAAGGAACTTACAAGGGCGTGTAAAATATAAAATTGCCATAGCTAAGTGTGGAAATAAGACATGGGACTGAAGGCATACGTTGAGACCAAACACGAAGAACACCGCGCAGCCTCGTAACCACTCTGCTTGGTTATTGGCAGGCCACGCGTGTAGCCCTTGTTTTCCAGACGCCCGCAGATAAAGTATAGCATCTATTAAGTTCGGAGTCTATGAAGTACAAATAAGCCAATTACCCTGCACAAACACAACCGGGCCGAGATGAGTGTTTTAGCAGCATTCTCTTAGTTGTAATGAGAAGAGACTTACGCAGACGGCACAAGGAAAGGAAGGAGGTGGGGCGGGTGTCACATGGTGACAAGATGCCCTTGGCAACGAGGGGGAAGGGGAGGTTCCGGGCCTCTAAGGCCAGGAACCAGAGTGCGGTGGCCTCTGTGAGGCAGCACATCTGAGCCTTCGGACAACTCGCTCGACTTCTCTAATCTTCAGTTTCTACGATACACGTCTCACAGAATGAACGGAGGGAGGAACCGACACTGTGTGCACGAGGACCTCGTACGTATATCTGCTGTGCTCGATAGGTGTGAACGTTCTTTGATACGTTCTCTTGTTTTCTTAAAGATGGCAACACATGCATTTGAAACGGGGTCTGGTTCTGCATTTTCACAGGTTCTGAGTTCCCCGGCCTGGATTCCCGAGAATGTACTTTGAAGCTGTGGCAAAACTGAGGAGTGGGTGGTGGCACCAGAGGGCCCCAGGCCCCCAGGCCCCTCCAGGGGAAGGGCTTGCTGGATCTGCACCCCCATGTCGCCGTTAGAACACCGGAGCTACAGCCAAGTGTTGGCTTCTCTCTGCATCTCTTTCCACCAGCAACTGGCTTCTTCGCATGTCTTTGGTCTCCCACAGAGCTTCCCCCAAAGCTCGGGCTTCCACAAGTCATGCTTTCTGTTTGCACATCACATCCATTTACTTGGCGTCTCTGTTCCACCCCACCGACTTTCTCTGGGTGTTTAACCACCTCAGTTTCTGCTAATAGCTGGATTATCCTCGTATCTTTCAACTCAGGATCCTCAGGGCAAAAGTCGGATTGTCAGAGTGCTCCGGGTGGGGCCACACCACCGCTGGCCTGCAGGCAGGGGTCCCCCTCTCGTGTAGTCGGGGGAGTCACATGCGGCACGTTGCGGCTCCGAGGCTGTGGTGTATGTGGCCAGGGCAATTTATTTTTTTAGAAGAGGGCAGTGGACAAGCCACACACTGTAACTCATCTTTGCTCTTCATAAGAAACCGCGGATGATCTGTGGACATCGGCTGATTCTGCCCCACGGAAGCCCCTGGGGGTTTCTGCCATAGCTCCAGCCCCTGTCAGGAATCCTTGTGCTGATGTGCTCTCGCCCCGGAAGCAGGACCCGGAGAGCAGAGGAAATATGGCCGGCGTCAAAACAGTAGGCATTTGAACTTGGTTAGGGATTTGGCCCCCCAAATCCAGCAGAGAGTGAGCTGAAGACTGCAAGGCAAATGCCAGCGAGGGTGGCGCAAGCCTCTGGCCTGGACCGAACTGGCTCAGGACACGGAGGAGGAGAGCTACGGATGGGGGACCCGGGGCCCTCCGGCTGAGCAGGGAGGCCAAGGCAGTAGGGCATCGTGTCTTCGCTGGTCCGGACAGGGTACCCCTCTAACACTGGGCAGCGTCAGCGTGGGGCTTCCCTCAGAGTGATGAACGATGGCGAAACTGCAATTCTCATTCTGCCGCGTATTACCTGTGCGACCTTGGGCAAATGACTTGATTATTGAACATGTTTCTGCAGATACGAAATGCAGACAGTATGATCGACCTTCTTGGGGCTAAGGCAAGAAATACATGATATAGTGATAAGTCCTTCAAGGCCAAGCTCTCAAAAACAGACAGTAATTTTTATGATTATAATAACTGATGGAGCCACTGACCGAGGTACTGACCTGTTTTCTATGATGAGGCAGCCGCAGCATCTTGGGTTAGACAGGGCTGGCTGGGTACTTCACTCCGCTCATTTGGTGTGGGTTGAACAATCTACTGTGAGGTGCAGATTTGGAAATAATTTTTTTTAAAGCGGTGGTACAAGAAAAGACAGTTCTTTCCAGAGGCACAGCAGGCTAGAAAGCATTTTCTTGCGTAGAGACACAACAAGGGCTGGGCCCGTCATCACATTACCCTCCTCTGAAAGCCAGGAGGTTGTGAGGGGAAGTGCAGGCAACCTTGACCTCCTGTTCCAGACCCCATCTCTCAAGGCGGCTTTGCTCTCCGGGATCTGAGACCCCTTGTTCACGTGAGCATGTGAGCAATGGGGTCACTGAATTCCACCCGCACCGTTTGGAGAGGCCTGCAGGGGGCAGGCCACCGAAGACCTCCCTCTTGCCTCGGAGGGAAGACTCCCTCTTTAGGAGCTCAGGGGGGCATTTCTCTAGTTGGAAGGGAGGGAGGGCCTGCGTGGTCTGGCCTCTGGAAGCAGGCTGGACTATCTGGCAAGAGCAATGGGCACCTACTTTGGCTGAGGTCGGCGAGGTTGTAAAATCACTTCCCTGAGGCACTCCACAGCCAGTGTGGGGATGAGCGGGAATGCACATGGTTCAAGGGAACCCCTCTTTCCAGCATCGGGGCTCAGCGAGTTGTGAAGGAGAAATTTGTGAGCAAAGCTCACTGGCTGTGGCTTGAGCTTCATTGTTGTCTAGAGGGGCTGCAGATGCAAAGGCAAAAAGGGGGTACATCTTTGAGCAGGTTCAAACGAGCAGTCGTCGGGGGTGGGATGCGTCCGTTCCACTGTGATCATAGGACGCTCTTTGGCATTGGGGGGGAGGGTGGGTAAGTGAAGAAAACTTCTGATTCTAAGCCCTCAATGTGAGGGATACTTAATATATTGAATATTCATTTGGGATCGGGTACTGTGTTAAGTCATTTACTTAATAGGTCCTCATTAGAGCATTAAAAAAAATGTATGAGGTTGGTATTTCTGTCCTTATCTTGCAGATGAGGAAGCTAAAGCTCAGGGAAGTTAAGTGATGAGTCTAAGTTCTCACAGCCAGAAAGTTAGTCAGCTGACCCCCTAGCCTAGGGGGCACTCCCAAATTTATGCCAGGAATTCAAACCTGGATGCATTTATTATTCCCAAATAAGCATCCTGCAACCGAAAGACAGAGTTAGCTGGTGCGTTTGTTTCGTACTCACAGTCCGTGCGGGACCTGGTCAGAAAGGTTAACAGGCAGTGAGGGAGCTGAAGAAGAGTTGACTCCGTCTCAGCGCCCTGTGGTTTAGTGAATCGGAGGGGACTGGAGACTTTACCCAGACTGAACCCAAACTTGCCGATCTGCTTACGAGGTAGTATGGGATCTCAGGCAAGTCATTTACCCTTCAAAAGCCTCAGTTTCTTCATCTGTTTAAGTGGGTTGCTGAGATGGCTGTCAGGGTCATGGCCTTGTCCTACGGAAAAGGCTTCAGAGACGTCAGGTTCACCCTCACCTCTTCCAATTCCGTATCGCTGTGCAGCGAACCACCTGGCGGAAAACCGCAACAACCTTTCATTTTTCTCATGAACCGGCAACGTGGTCAGGGCTCAGAAGGGACGTCTCATCCTCGTTCCCTGCAGGTTTGGCTGGTGGCTCATCTGGGGACTCTCTTCCAAGGTGGCTCCCTCACATGGCCAGCAAAACGGCTGTGTGCTCCTCTCCACAGGCACCCTCCGCAGCGTGGCTGGGGTTGCCACACGGTATGGTGGCGAGATGTGAAGAGCCGATGTCCTAACAGGCAGGAAATGAAACCTGTCAGTGTATTAAGTCCTAGGCCCGGATCCGGCACAGCGCCACTTCTGGCATATTCTATGGGCCAAGCAGTCCCAGAGTCCAGATTCCAGAGCCAGGGACATAGACCACCTTGTTCCTGGCAAGAGGATCAACTAGTTTGGGGTCAGGTTTTACAATGGCTGTGCCGCTGTCCCCCTCGGGCCACAAGTTATTTACATTTATTCTACATCCTGACTATTCTCAGCAGCTCCCCGGAGCCCTCAGACTCTTGTCCCTTATAGTGCTAAGTTCAGGCTTGAGGTTCAGGACCTTGTCATGTCAGCAGGTCCGGGTGTCCACGAAGCCCCTCGGACACAGTCCCTCAGATACAGCTCCTTGATCGGAAGCCCTATCAACTAAAGAGACAAGCCACCGACCTCCACGTACAATAATGGGACAGACCGTCCCGAACCTTCAGAGCAGCAACGCATGGCAGAGGCCAGGCTGCCGGGTCCGGGTCTGGCAGAAGACGGCTTGTAGCAGCCTCGTGCCACGGACCAAGCACAGGTTTGGTGACAGATGATCCGGGTTCAAATCCAGACTCCACCCCTGGTTTTCGGGGCGGTAACGGGTAGGTGACTCCCTTCCTCAGAACCTCAATTCCTTTTTCTTCAAAGTGGGGCTCACACTCGCCATTGGGATGACGTGAGGGCTGGGGGCTGGCATACACCAGGTCTTCAAACAGGGAGATTGGAAATATGAGACCTGCTACTAAACTGGACAGAATGGTACTTATTTCACAGAGTGGATGCAAGACACAGTGTATGAAAGGGATTTGTAAACCGGGAAGATTTACGAAAGAATAATGTGTATGTTTGTTTCTTTGTTTCTTTTCTTAAGGCCCATTGGCCGCTCCCCAGTCAAGGCCCCAGCATCCGCAGGGTTGGTCTCTTCCTGGGGCTGGTGGCAGTTGGCTCCCTGGGGCTGAGCTAGGAAAGGGAGCTGCAGGTCGGACATTAGTCGAAAGTCTTTAGACTTCTCCTCTCCTCTTAGGCTTGCCTTTGCTCTGAAGTCACCAGATTTCGTTTGTATGGGTTTGCATGCACATCTGGTAACCCAGCTTTTTGGTTCAGGGAAGACTCCTGGAACAGATGAGGGGAGATTCCTGGAATACTTGAGCAGACTAATCTGGACTAGGGCCAAAAGGGCAGATTCCAGGGGTGGTAGCGGGGTTTCTTTTTCTGGGAGAGAACGCTGAAGCAGAGGGAGCATGGGTGAAGAATCGAGCAGACCAGGGTTCAAACTCTGTCTCTCCTTGACTGGGCGATACGGAAAAAGCTCCTTCACCCACGGAACCCTCAGCTACCTCGTCGGGTAAGTGGGCACATGATCACTCCAGCTGACAGAGTCGCTGCGAGAAGGCTCCGTCCGAGGCCACGCATGTAAGGAGCTCATTTCAATGCCTGACGTGGAAGCCTTGCCGCGCAGACGTTGCTTTATTATTATTATTGGAAGAACGTGGCATAACAATATCCGCCTAATCATCCGGCAGGAGGATCGGATACAGGCCGTGCAGAAAACTCCCACAGAGCCAGGCGTGCAGAAGGTGCTCGGGAAATGCGGGTCCCCATTGCTGCCGCCGCTGCTAACTTTAACTTCAGCAGCAACGGTGTCGATCACGTGACTAAATTCCTAGTATTCCTTGAAAATTTCTAGGGGCTTGAAGACAAGGTTTAAATTAGGTACGTCAGGCATTTAAAGGCCGTTTGAAAGGCTTCTTCTCCAAAAGCCAGGTCTGTAAGCAATAGACGGGCACCTAGCGGGGAAAGCAAAGCATGAAGAGAAAGGGAAAGGAGCCAGAGTGAGCCCAGTGCCGACCCTTTACCGACGGTCCAGGTGAGCGAGCGTGCAAGGAAGTTTCCGCTTTGCAGGTGATGCCCAAGTTCTTACGCTGAGAGAAACACTAAGTTGAGCAGAATTACTAAGCGATTGGAACTAGGGGTGTAAACCATATATTTGCCAGTCACCGTCTTCAGCTAAGCTCCATTCAAACCCACTTTCCTACATCGTACGGGCAAATGCATTATTTTGGCTGCTTTCAGCAGTAAGGACAGGTTCATCCTAATTGATCTATTCCGACCCCCTTGTCCCAACCACACAACTCTCTGGCCCCTACTTACCTGTGTTTGCCACACAACAGCAAGTCTCCTGCCTTAGGAAACCAGGAGAGAAGCAGGCCCGGTCTCCATGTCTTCCTAAGTCCCTGAACCCCAGGGCTGCCTCTCTCAAGAACTTCCCGTCCATATCGGCACAGCCCCGGGCTGAGACCTCGGGTCCTGTAACTCAGTGGTGGGCTGGGGAATAAAATGCTGTGTTGTTTGGTTGCTGTTATATATGCTGCGTAACAACTATCCCCAAACTTGGTGGCTGAAACCACGTTTCTTCCCCCTCACAGATCTGCGGTCCGCTAAGCAGCTCTGTGTCAGGTCATGGCCGCTAGACTGAGTCTGGCTCCGGCTGAGCACCTCGGCTCCGCCTGAAGGTGTACAGGCCGGCCGAACTGACCTGTCCCAGGGGTCGCCTTTCCTCTGGGGCGAGAGGGCCATCCAGAGCGTGTCCCTGGGAAGGCATATTTGAGAGAAGATAACAGAGGTGTAAAGGG
Organism: Anoura caudifer; assembly: GCA_004027475.1. NCBI lineage: Eukaryota > Metazoa > Chordata > Mammalia > Chiroptera > Phyllostomidae > Anoura > Anoura caudifer. The sequence continues at coordinate 25,170 of PVKU01005960.1, forward strand.
TGCCTCTAAGATTATGCCCTCATTCAACTATATCCAAGAGCAGGAAGGGACACAGCGATTCCCCTTGCATGCCTGTTTCCGTTCACCGGGGCGGACAGGCGTCGTGGACAAAACCCTCAGCGGCTCACTGGCCAGGGCGGGGTTGCCTAGGCTTCTGCAAGCAACTCCCCGGAAAAGGAAAAGAAATGGCCCTGATGGACTTAGGAAGTGCCTGTTGAGTGAGTGTATTCTTACAGACATAAATTCTCATAGAAACCCTCCTCTAGGTTCCAACATCCCTTTTAGGAATATGCAGAAAGCACGTGCCGCTTTATGGGAATGACAAAAAAAAAAAAAGGAGAAAGAAAGAGAAAGAAGAATTCCGTGTCATATTTTGTTGCTGACTCGGCTGCTCAAATGCAGTTGTATGACCTCAGTAACACAGAGGGTCAATATACAGAGAACTTGAAGGTTACGCCAGCGCTTTCCTAGGATCGGGGTTCATATTCAATAAAGTAAAGACAGTTGCAGCGAGGATCTTAATAACAATTGTCATAATATATTACAATTAGCTGATACTAATAATCAGCTATTACTAATACTTTAGTACAAACGAAGTGCCAGGCACTTTTCTAACTGCTTTGCATATATAAATTCATTGTATGTGCTGCTCGTGGAGACTGATGTGTCCACCTGACCTCGCTGGACCATCACACATCCTGGTACTGACACCCTTGTGTGGTCCCCTCCCACGCTGATCCTGGGCTTGGCCACGAAGCCGGCTTTGCCAGTGGGACCTCAGCAGGTATAATATAAGCAGAAGCCTTGTCTCTCGGAAGTTAGTGGCTGGGCTGGGAAGTAGTGCAGACTGGACTTGAATGCACGATGAGAGGCCATGGAGAGAGAAACCCCGAAGGGGGAGAGGCCACCGTTCACACCCCAGCCCCAGCTGAGCCCTCGGCTGAATGCAGCCCATGCATGACCTTCTATCCACAGCATCCTGACACCTAATAAATCAAAGCCGTCTCTGGCCACTGAGTTTGAGGTAGTTTGTCGCACAACCATAGAAATGGAAGCATTTGGTACAACATGTGTGTGCAAATTCCCGGACACTTTACATGGAGAAATTTCTTCTTCTCCTCTCTTCCTATTTGCGGTCAACCAGAAAAACTAAGGGGATATCTGTAAGCCTCCTAGATTCACTCCTTCCTTAGGCAGATATCTGGACTGCCTGCTCCTTCCCAGGCAGTGTTCTGGGCCCCAGGGACACTGCAGCGAGTGTGGCCCTGCCTTCCCGTTGCACACAGTTTAAGATTGGACTTGTCCTCTGTCATGCCCCATAAAAAGATGAGCTCCCCTAACTGTATCACTTGTTCTCTTCATCGCCTGCTACGTGTCTGTCCCCCACCTAAGCGTGACCTTAGTGTGCTTGCAATTGCAGAGACAGGAAGCATAGGCAGACTTTCGAGCCAGACCACCTGGGCCTGAAGTCCTCTCTCTCTCCTACCTCCTTCTTCTGGTCTCAGTTTCCTCTTCTCTGGACTGGGTAGAAGAATTCTCATCTTCAATTAAAAGTAAATTTAAAGATGAAGGTAAAGAGAGTTCTCACCTAACGCTACCATATAGATTACCAGCAGAGCACAGGTGCTCACAAATGTTCGTGTCCTTCCTCCTATCCCGAGGGTGGAACACCTCTGTCCAGTTTCAGGGAAATTTCAATCAGAAGGCGGTCCAGGGGGCCGGGGCTATCTCCCTCCCATTTTCTAGGACTGTGACGCTGATGAGAATTTTGCACCGAGCCCTCCTGCATGCTCTGTACCTGCCCTGACTCTCTGACCCTTGGCAGAGTGATCCCCGAGCCAGTGATCCCTGGCGCTGTCCCCTTGCCCACCCGCAGAGCCTTGCCGAAGGCCCTTCTGTACGTTATCTCAATTACTCTTTCCAGCAGGCCTCCGAGGTGGGTGTTCTCAGCCTCATTTTACAGTTGAGATACCTGAGGCTCTGGGAGCTGAAGTGACTTTCGCAAGGTTACAAAGAAAACGAGTGGCTGAACTTGCCTTGACACCCAGGAGCCCTGTGTCCCTGTGTCCAGCCTCAGGCTCTTTCTGCTTTCTTTGCACTGCCTCCCTGCTGCCTCCCCTGCCCCCGCCCCCAGGTCCCAGGCTTTGTCGCAGAGATGCTTGAGACGAGAAACCCCGCAGCATTCACCAGAAAGGGAGGCGCACATGGTTATTTTCTTGCAAATGTGTACGTAGGAGGCATTAGCATTCACTCAGGAGCTGCTGAAACCCACTCAGCCAGAACCGAGGCCGGCGAGAGGGGTATTGGCCGGATTTGTTTGCAGCAGGCTAATCCGGCTCCGTCGCTCGCTCCGCACAGCCTGGCTTTTGAGCGGGGAGAAAGTCTAATTACAGACTGACAGCCCAGAGTGTCTCGTGGGAACACAAGGCCTGGATAGAAGCAGGGGGAGAGACTTGAACAGCTGGAAATAGATACTTGTCTATTTGTTTCCTGGTCTTGTAGCTCCAAGGCAGTGCCTTAGGTTCAGATCGTAGAAGGTTGAGATTTCAGACTGGAAGAGGAGCTAGAGGACGAGCCAGCCGTCAGGCACAGACACCGGGGTCCAGAGAAGTCAAGTGACTGTCCCAAGGTCAGGCAGTGCAATCCATTAGAGGCTGGCTTGTGAATCCAGAGGTCTGACTCTGGAGCTTCTGCATTCCTACCATTCCCTCTTGCCCCCTGGCATTTTCCAAGGCGTGTGAGTTGCACAGAGGTCCAGTTGCTGGGAGTCAGTCTCTAAGCTGGTTTCTCTGCCTCCAGTGTCAGCCTTCTCTGGTCGCTCCTCCCTGTGCCCCCAGAGTGCAAAGTTCAAGTCTGATCAGGGCCTCTCCTGCTTCAACGTGTTCAGTGGTCTCTCTACATCCTCAGAGATGGAATCTAACTCTTAGTCTTGGCCAAAACAAGCCCTTTGCTGCGGCCTTTGCCTGTCCTTCCCCCTTCCCCTCCATGGCTGGGTGCTCCCCAAACTGCCCATGTCTCTTCGTATCTTTGTGGTTTTCTTCATGCCATTTCCTCTGTCTGCGATGTCTTTCCTTCCCTCCTCTCTCTAAAGAAACCTATCCGCCCACCTGCCTCCTTCACAGCCCGAATCACAGATCAGCAGGATGCTCTCAGCCTGGCCCCTGTGATCCCCATGGCACTCCACCTGGGGCCTGACACTGTGACGGCAGGTACTGGGGTCTCGTCTCTGAGTGTCTAGTGCCCACCAGCCCTAACCCAACCCCTGATGGAATGAATAGAATAACTAAACAGTTGCGGTGTGCAGCAACTTTGTGACGTAACGGTGAACGAGGTGGTTTTGGTCAGCCTCCCAGAGCTGATGTTTGACCAGCCAATCTCTTGGGTCACTGTGTGTGAGAGGCTTACAGGCCACAAACGCTTTCAGAAGCATCATTTAACCAGTAAATACCCCCGGTCTGATGACACAAAGATGCCCAAGACATGTAGGAAAATGGCACCCACGTGGGTCTACTCTGGATCAGTTTCTCAGTGACTCTAACCCCTTTCTGACTCCTCGGACGGCACTGTAAGCACCAGCGTGAACAAGCCTCCGCCCGTTTGGCCCCAGCAGGGTGTTTCTGGGACGAGGGCCAGGGCAGAGAGGGCAGGAAGTGGGGACCGCAAAGAGAAACGGCACCCATCATGACCTGGCCTGGAAGTGCCTGTTAGCTCAGGTAAGTTCAACAACAAACATTCATCCGTCGTGAGGCATGCACGTGTCTCTGTGGGCGTGAAATAAACATGCGTGGCAGTACCACCCTACCCACCACGCAGGAGGGACAGTGAGGCAGAGCGCCGAAATGACCTGTCTGAGGTGCACAGTTACTTCATGGGGGTGGTAGGATTTCAATCTAGGAATGTTGGCTGCAAAAGTTACAATCTTCCTACTGTGCTGCATAAAACATGAGTATGGAGCACCTACTGTGTGCCAGCACTGGGGACGCAAAGGTGATTTAAAACATGGCCGCAGCCCCCAAGAAGCTCCCCGGGGAGCGTGGGAATGGAAAGGGGCCAGAGCTCTCCATGGGTTGCTGGCGGGGACGGGAAGAGAACTGTGGGAGAAGGAGCTTCCCACGAACACTTCAGAACCGTCTGCACACCTGGCCCTACAAAGCCCACCTGCTTCTAGCGGGCCTTGGTACTGTTCTTAGTCCTGTGCGCACGGTGGCCCGAACTGCCCGCTCGTGGGCCCGTGCTGTCAGTGGGGCCGCAGTGCCATCGGCTGACCCTCCCACGTCTGGTGCGCAGAGACCGGGCCAGCGCAGCCCTGCCTGCCAGGAGTTCACGGGAATCCCAGGTGGCATGAATCCCACACGGTCAAGTGGGTGGCCTTTCAGAGAGGGGGCTGCGGGCAGGGGGCCGCGGGGACAGAGGAGGGAGTACGTGGGCACGCTGCGAGGAAACACTCCATGGGTTAGAAAACAGACGACCTGATGGAACCTGGGGGGCCTGCTCAGGTGCAAAGCGGACTCTGGTCATGATGGCCGCCAAATCCTAGGAGGGACTCCCCGAAGGACCACCCAGATTTGGCCAGAGCTGCTTACGATGCTGCACGCCCTCTTTGAGCCGAGGTCTTTAATTTCCTGCCAGTGGAGAAATGAGGCCGGCGCTGACCCCTTTCAGCTCCCCGCTGCAATGCCAATGCAGAGTGCAACGTGCAGGAGGCATGTGTAAGCCCGTCCTTGAAGAGCCCTGAGCTGGGACCAGTTCCTTAAACCAGCCTACTTGGTTTGCAGCCGGAAACCCACCACCGCTGTCTGTTGGCCACAGCCTGGCCCTGATGGAAGCGATCAGGAGGAAACGCAGGTATCGGAGACTATCAGAGACGTGCCATCTTACAGCGGGTAAGGGAGCAGGTGGGGAGGGCCGAGCGGTGGGCAGGAGATGCTCGTCAACTGTCTGCAGACTTGGTGCCGGGCGTTGTGTTGAACATTTGGCAGATTTTTCCAGTGAGAGAGCAGCCCTCACACACACACACACACACACACACACACGCACACACACACACTGGAGCTGCACTATAAACAAATCCACAAACTGCTCTGCCATCCCTGTGGACTGCCAGCCACTAAGCCACCTGGGGAAGCCTTGTTTGCTTGTGGTCATCGTAAGACTGGCCATGTCCACGCTGGAGCTGTAACGCTGAGTTACTCCCCAACTTTTCGGTGCTTGAGGTGCTGGAACCCGGGCCGATGTGGAGCAGTGGGCCCTGCACTGCTTTGTCACCTGGGTCCTCCAGCTGAAACCATCCTCTCTCGGTTTCTTCCCCCTGAAGACTGCAGGACCAGCCCAGGGCACCCGGATGCGGTCCTCCGACATTCCTCCCTCCTCCCTTATCCTTTTTGCCAGGCCCCTCCTTTCTTCTGCTTTCCCCCTTCACTCCCTTGCTTATGAGAGAACATGAGTAGCTACTGGGAAGGAGGAGCAGACGGAAGGGAGAATGAAAATAAATTAGTAACAACTGTTCAAAATTCCCAGTTGAGGATAGATTTCCTCGTTTAGTCTTCAGCTCTTCAATTCTATCCTGACAGGCCCTCTTTTATCCATTTCGCAGATAAAGAAACTGAAGCGAGGAGACAGCAGTTGGTTAGTGGCACTTTCTGTCCTACAGCTGAGCTCTTTCCAGTCCAGCAAATGGCCTCCGTCTGCATTAGGTTTGCAGAATTTTGATCCCCTGTCTGCACCAGGCAAGCTGCAGGCTCAGCACCGGGGGAGTGTGTGCAGAATTCTGAATGCCTCCCGGAGAGCACGGACCCGCATGCCGCCCTGCAGTGGCCCTGGGACAACACAGACACCTCCCACTCCAAGGCCGTAACTCACGGGCTGATTTATATGGTGGAAAGTGTTTCCCTGAGACAAGCAATGCATTTTCAAAACGAATTGGCATCTTGCTGCCTATTCTGGATGGTACGCTGTAACTATCTGTCTTTGATAACAGAATGCTACAATTAAGGTGAAATCCGCATATGCAAACCTAAAAATGTTTTGGCATTTCCCATTCATCTTAGAACATTCTGGCTCAAAGTAGATGAGCACCCCGCCCCCACCCCAACACACACACACACACACACACACACACACACACACACACCATGCACACTTAGTCATAGAGGCATGGAATAATCCCATCTGATTTAGCTTCCTCTCCTCTGATTCTATTCTGTGATTATCTCTCTAGTCACTTTCTTCTGCTTCCTTTGTCTCCTGGAAATGATATCTCTGAGCTAAAGCATAACAGACAGACAACTGGACTTGGAGGTAGAAGACCCAGGCCTTAGTCCTGATGTACCATCTAGTAATGCAGTAGTTGTATGACCAGACCGAAAAAGATCCCAGGCTTTGAAGCTGGATGGATCACAAGTCCACGATTCTGAGACTTACCAGCTGCGCAATGCCAGGCCAGTTGCTTAACCACTCTGCAGATCAATACCCCCATATCAAAAACAACACTGTTATTACTGGCCTTGCAAAGTTACTGTGCAGATGATGTTAAAAACGTTTAATCATGCAGAGTGGCCGGCACAGGGCTAGGGATGCCGTCTGTCTCGCTTCCATTTTCTGGCTTAGTCACCAACTCTCGGAATTTTCTTCATGATAACGATGTTTATCTTACGAGATTGTTGAGGATTAAATGAGTAAATGTACCTAAAAGTATATTCATTTGTTAATTCACTCCATCGGGGCAGATGTATTAAAGATTTAGTGTTAAGTGATATGGGTGCTTATAAAGAAGAGCCAGACATAGAACTTACCCTAGAGGAAATTTCATTCTCAAGATATATTCCACTTCCAAAGAAAAATATAACATGAGGCAAGATGAAAAGTGCTGGTAATGTGTTTATAAGGTTAAAGTAACAGAGGGCTAGCCCCCAGACGGAGCCATCAGTCAAGGGTCCGAGACGGACTTGCTGTTTGAGAAGACACCTGATGCAAGGGTAAGGGACGGTGGGTAAAGGAGGCTCAGGTGGAGGGCCAGCATGACCAGTCAGACAGTGAGAACGTGTGAGGAGGTGAGGGGAGCCTGGGCTGTGACGTCGGGGATCCTTAGCTGGGCGGGGTCTGTAAGTTGGAACCATCGATGGAGGCATTTGGACTTCTGGTTTTATAGACAGCGGGAGCCACTGAAGGTTTCGGAGCAGGAGAGTGATGTTGTCAGAGGTAATCTTCTTGAAGACGAGTTCAGCCACAATGTACAGGGAGGTTTGGAGCGAAGAGAAACAGGAGCCCGCTAGGAGTCTCTTGTGATCGTCTCAGAGATTGCTGAGACCCTGAAATGCATCAAAAGTGGTGACAAAGAAGGAGAGACGTTTGGAAGGAAACTACTACGGAGGAAGCCATCGAATTGAAGCGACCATGTGGAGCAGTGAAGGATGGGACAGGCAAGTCGAGGTTAAGGAGCCGAGAATTGCTGAGGTCCTGGGTACAGAGAAACATACCGGAAATTTCAAGAAGGAGCTGGGCTAAGAAGGAAGGCAATGCAATCTCCAGCATGTAAAAAGAAGAAAGTGAGTTCACCAGAGTTACAAGGGCCCAGGAAAGGGGGAGCAGCCTTTGTTTGTGAGGCAGTTTCCCACGCTCAGCACTGCTGACGTTTTGAGCCAGATAATTTTTCGCTGTGGAGGAGGGGGAGCTGTCCTGTGCCTCATTTAGCGGCATCCTGGCCTCTACCCACTAGATGCTGGTAGCGCGGCCTCCAAAGTGTGACAACCATAAGTGTCTCTGGTCATTGCCATATGTCCCTGAGGGGCAAAATCGCCCGCTAAATGACCGGTGTTCTAGTGGAAGGTGTGCTCTACATGAGAAAAGCATTACACGGGTGGAGGAAAACCTGAGCTATAATGCCCCGGGGTGGGGGTGGGGGTGGGGGTGGGGGTGGGTTCTGTGAACCTGTCTCGGGAACTTGGACTGTGGATGAGACAGGGAGACAGCTAGGGGGTTGGTGGGAAAAGTGGCTTCCATGTGCGCCACCCTGAGCCGCTCTAAGGGTATGCAGACACAGCACCCCCCCCCCCACACACCTGCAGTAAAAGTCAGGGAGTGTTTGCAAGCATGGTATCGTCCGTCCAGGTGTGCAGTTGTTGTACGATTCTAGAGAATGCTTCCAGAGATGGCCATGTAAGGCCTCTGGTCCTCTCAAGACACCCACATGCTGGATCTTAATGATGTCCAATGTCCGGATAAAAAGCAGAAAGTCCAAGGAATTACTTGCATTTCTCAGGTTCCACACGTTTGGCAGTACATTGCAGAACCCTCAGGTACCTGTGGGCATTTTCTTTGACTTGCTGGCTGTTTATAGCTGAGCTGATACACCGGTATCAGCCTTCTTTCAGTCTTGCAGCACAAATTGACGCACAGTTACAAATTCCAAGAGACACCTAAAAAGACCACGAATTCTGGAACTGTATCTTGATTTGACTCATGCCTTATTCTGAAAATAAGATCCCTTTGCTAAGCTGATATTGGTTAAATAAATATCTTATGGGTATCGTTTTTCAATAGGTCTGAAGGACAGTGGCCTTTGGTGTCTGGGGTTTTAGGGTATTTGGCTAATCAATACCATAGTAACTAATTAACAGCATCTGAACGAGAACCAAGGGAGTTCTGTTCGTTTCAAACGTAAGATCTTCTGGGTCCTAGCCTGTCATCATCTTTAACTCCAGCTCCCTGAGTAGATTGTTTCATTCCTTCAGGGGACAGAGGCTGGTGGATTCTGGATGAGATGTTTGCTGTTGCTTTCTTCATGCTGTCTTTGGTGACTTGTCAGCCTGGGGCGACCACGCAGGAGAGGGTGGACCGGTGAGTCGGCTGTCTGTCTCTGCAAAATTCGAACGTAGGGTTCACCTTGTGGGGAGCAAAGACACTCTCATGTTTGTAATAGGATATTTTCGGTTGGAATGTGACCTCTTTCAGTGCTGCTACTAATCCTGCAAAGGACCGGTGGGCAATGAGAAGGGAGGGCACTCGCAGGCAGAGGGGCCTGTGGGGAAGTCACAGTCCTGACACTCAGGGGCTGGGTGATCTGGAGCACATCACTTCCTTTCTTTAGGCTTCAGTTTTCCTCTCTGTAAAATGAGGATAGTGACGCCTCTTCCATAAGAGTTAAGGAACGTGAAGTACGATCCTGGATATACAGTATACTCAGCTTAATAAATAATAGTTGTCTTGAGTATTGTTGGACAGTTAACCTCTACTTCCCTGTTTGTGAATCATAAGAATATCTGTCTCATGGTGTGTGGGGAGAGTAAAATTAGATAATGTATATAAAAGTATTGGGGAAGGCAGGAGACTGTGGAGATGCGGGGTCATTTCTCAGAGACGAGTTTACCTTCTGCAGTGGGGTAATGGATGGCAGGGGCCTTTTTGTGCGTACGTCGTATTCTGCCAAGTCCACTCCCTTGAATTATCTAACCTGCTGTCATGACTTTTATGTCTTAACATCGAGGATGTTGTGGTGTGTAAGCAGCTCCTTATTTCGCCTTTGGGACAGTTTTAAAGCAGTCCTGATCTCCCCAAAATTGAAGATTGTAATTAGAATTATTTTATTCAAATTCTGGTTGGATGATTCAATTTTAAATCATTATTGCTTTTAAATGCTAGAGCAAGAGAGATTTTTTTCTTTAAGTAGCAGTTTTGAAGGGAGGAAGGCATTTTCATAAGCTGTTAATTTGCAACTTGTATCTAAAGCAAACACAATTTTGAACAAAATCAGAAAATTCATCTCTAATAATCAGAAGATAAAGGCAAGGGGACTGTGGTAAGGGAAATCTCTGCTGAGATACTCTTAACTGTAGAAGATTATCATTGTAATCCTTTTTGAAAATGAACAAAGAGTCCTGATGTTTGATGAACTTATCAAATAAGACAAATCAGTGAAGAGGCAAATTTGAAGTCAAGGCAAAAGAGAACCAATTAAATAACTTGCAAAGTGCTGAAGTAGGAAATCACGGGGTCTTTGCGTCTAATGCCAGCGTGTCTGACCCTGGCTTTGAAAACAGAGAGCTGTGTGGTGAAACTACCCTGTGCTCAGATTCTGACACAGGCATTTGGTGTCTGTGTGACCTCAGGCCAGTTATGTGCATTTCCTGAGTCGGAAGATGGGAGAGAAGAGGAAGAATTAAATGCATGAAAAGAACGTAGAACAAAGCCTGGTCTTGAGTAAGCATTCAGTGAGAACTGTTGCTAGTGGCTCTGTGAATGTTGTCATTTGGTTACTTACATTCACTCCGATGGTTGAAAAAATTAGAACAAATTTATAATGTGCCAGTTGGCATGGAGCTGTTAGCTTGCTCAGTGATTTCAAACTTTAAAAATTTAACCATGGCACCTTTTCTTTCCCTCCAAACAAAATCTTGCATCATCACCATTGTTTTAAAATATTTTTCACAAAAAAATGATTTTTCTATTAAGATTTTATAATAAGCAAATGGTAAGCATGAGCTAATAACAGTAAAATTATCTCATTAAAATGTAGAAGTATATCGTATGTTTTCAATGTTAGGGTTCATATTGATTTTGTTAAATATTCCAAGTATGCTAGGTGCTATGTGGTGAACTAAATAGATGAGTTGCTACACTCAAGGAGTTTATACTGTAGTGATAGAGTCAGTCAGTAAACATTTTAAAAAATATTTTATTGATTATGCTATTACAGTTGTCCCATTTCCCCCCCATCATTCCCCTCCACCCTGCACACCCCCTCCCACCCACATTTCCCCCTTTAGTTCATGTCCATGTGTCATAAGTTCTTTAGCTTCTACTCTTCCCACACTATTCTTTCCCTTCCCTGTCTATTTTCTACCCACCGTCTATGCTACTTATTCTCTGTACCTTTCCCCCTCTCTCCTCCTCTCACTCCCCTGTTGCTAACCCTCCATGTGATCTCCATTTCTGTGTTTCTGTTCCTGTTCTAGCTGTTTGCTTAGTTTGCTTTTGTTTTAGGTATGGTTGGTAATATCTGTGAGTTTGCTGTCTTTTTACTGTCCTATTTTTTATCTTTTTCTTAGATAAGTCCCTTTAACATTTCATATAATAAGGGCTTCGTGGTGAACTCCTTGAACTTGACCTTATCTGAGAAGCACTTTATCTTCCCTTCCATTCTAAATGAAAGCTTTGCTGGATAGAGGAATCTTGGATGTAGGTCCTTGCCTTTCATGACTTGGAATACTTCTTTCCAGCCCCTTCTTGCCTGGAAGGTCTCTTTTGAGAAATCCGCTGACAGTCTGATGGGAACTCCTTTGTAGGTGACTGTCCCCTTATCCCTTGCTGCTTCCAGAATTCTTGGCTAATGTAGTTATGATGTGCCTTGGTGTGTTCCTCCTTGGGTCCAACTTCTTTGGGACACTCTGAGCTTCCTGGACTTCCTGGAAGTCTATTCCCTTTGCCAGATTGGGGAAGTTCTCCTTTATTATTTGTTCAAATAAATTTTCCACTTGTTGCTCTTCCTCTTCCCCTTCTGGTACCCCTATAATTCGGATGTTGGGATGTTTAAAGATGTCCTGGAGGTTCCTAAGCCTCTCCTCATTTTTTTTTTTGAATTCTTGTTTCTTCCTTCTTTTCTGTTTGGTTGTTTCTTTCTTCCTTCTGGTCCACTCCATTGATTTGAGTCCCAGTTTTCCTCCCATCTCTATTGGTTCCCTGTGTGTTTTCCTTCATTTCACTTATTGTAGCCTTCATTTTTTCATCTAATTTGTGGCCAAAATCAATTAATTCTGTGAGCATCCTGATCACCAGTGCTTTGAACTGTGCATCTGATAGGTTGGCTATCTCTGGGTCACTTGGATGAATTGGCTCTGGAGCTTTGATTTGTTCTCCTGTTTGAGCCATTTTTGTATTGTTTTGGTCTGGTCACCACTGTTATGTAGTGATGGGCGGAGCCTTAGGTGTTCCCCAGGGCGGGGCAGCCCAGTCTCTGGATAGTCACACTGTATGTGGGGGCAGGGTCTGAGAGGGAACAATGGCGCTTGCTCTTCTCTCTCTTGGATTCCAGTCCCTTCTGCTGATTCCCCTTTGCCTGGATTATCTGCACGTGAATGTGGGACCACCTGGTCAGCCAGCTGCCTTGCATGGCCTTGCTGTGTTTGCACTGTTGTCACTCTGTGCCCAGGGTCACCACCTGTGCCCCTGGGATCTGCCAGTTGCTGCCTGCGCCCCTGGGATCTGCCAACCTCCACTTTTTCCTGCCGTGACTCTGCCCCTCTTACTGGTCTGGATGAATAGTTGTTGGACTTCCGTACAATTCAATTTGCTATCAGTTCTGGCTGTTTTCTTGTTTCTAAATCTTTGTTGTCCTTAATTTTGGTTGTGTGAGGAGGCACAGTGTGTCCACCTATGCCTCCATCTTGGCCGGAAGTCTCAGTCAGTAAACATTTAAACAAAACATTTCAGTAAAATTTCCTTCCTAACGACTAGGGAGGAAACAAACAGGGCCCTTTGTTGGAGGATGGAGGACGTCAGAGCGATCTGAAGCTAGGCCGGTTGGGGGCAGGGTTTCTGCAGGGCTGGCATTGAAGCTGAGAGGCCACGGAAGTTACGGACGGGAGAACGGGGAGATCGGCATGTGTTACGACCTTACCATGGAGATGGCTGGTCATGCTTGGGGACCTGAAGGGTGGGAGGAGCATAAGGGCAGGGACTGTGCCATGAGAGGATGTCAAAAAGTGGGCAGAGGCCAGATCACAGAGGGTCCGGGGCACCGTGATGAGGAATTTGGGCTTTAGTCTATGTGTAGTAAAAAAACAACCAACCACTGGATGGTCTTGTAAAAGGGTGCTATTACCTGATTTCTGATTTTAAAAGTTCATCCTTGTAGCTGTGCAAAGAAGGAACTGGAGGAAGGTGAAGTGGAAGGTCTTGGCTCCCTGGAGGCCGCAGCAATGATCTAGTTGAGAGACAATGGTACCTTAAATTAGGACAGGGCAGCACAGATAGATGGGCGGGAAGATACTGGAGATACATTTTGGAGGTCGTACTACTGACAAAGATTTCCCAAGGACTGGACGTGGGGGCTAGGGAAGGGAAGGCACTAAGACCACCGCTGGGTAACCGGCTTGAGCATATGCTATGCTGGTTGAACTTACTGCCAGTTAAAAGGAGAACATTAAGAGTTCGCATTTCAAGTCATTAAGTTTGACACGCCTGAGAGACCTAATGGAGGAATTACAGGGGCAGCTAGAGAAACGAAACAGGATTTCAGAGCAGTGGTCCAAGCGGAAGATCCAAACTGAGGAGGCATTAATATAGATGGTACGGGAAGCTCGGGAAATGCATCTCACTTTCTCCAGAGTGAGAAAAGCAGAAAGAGAGAAGAAAGGCAAGACTTGTGCCCAGTGGAATTTCAATCTTTAGAAAAGTCAAGGAGAACTGGCCACTGAGGTAGGGAGGGAGCAAAGAAGTGGAGTATGAATGGAGTCCAACGAGGAAAGATTTCAAGAAGGAAAATGGTTAACAGAGAGCAAGCAAGACCAACCCAGAGAACTCGCCGCTGGATTTAGCAGCAGGAAGGTCACTGGAGACTCAGCCCTTTCAAAGTCAAACTTAAAATGCTTCTGTCACGATGTAATTTCCATGTAACTGAATGGAACTGGCTCAAGATGATGTAATTAGGGACAATCAGCTTTGAATATAAGCTGAGCCAACGTATTAGGCGCCCTGCCCTGGCAATAATTAGGGTTAGTGTTTCTGACCTTCTAGTTTAGGACTGGTAGCTGATTAGTTATTTTGTGATCTAAATTGCTGAAGAGGCCACAATATGGGGTTGAGCATCGGACTTGCAAGCTGCATATTCATCTCCAGGCTTTATGTCCTTTGCCCAATGTGCCACCTTATTTAAAAAGGCAGCTGGGAAGAATCTCACCAACCCACGGCCCTGTAAAGCTTAGGCATGCAATACATTTTGACTAGGATGGAGAGTTTGATGAGCAGGGTGAGAAGGTTGGAGTAAGAAACTAACATGTGCGTTAGGGTTGGGCTTAGGGATTTTACATACACAATTTCATCCTATATTCAAAGCAGCTTTACAAGTTTCGATCAGCCCTGTTTTTAGCTACAAGAAAATCGAAGTTCAGTGAGTAGCGGAAGCTGGGTTTCAATTCGTGTTTGTTGGGCTCTAAACCTCTTTCTGTTGTATCAATGTTTCTTCACCTGTGTTACATAGTCTTGCAGATATTACCTGAAGAAATGACACGTGTTCAAAAAACTGCATAAATGCTGGGTTAAGTAAACTAAGACGAGAACTTCTCAGAGCCTTCAATACGTCATCGGGCATTTTAAACCTCCAAAAGCAGGGTGTTGCATGCAGTTTATCCACATGTAGCTGGCCATGTGACGTTCCTTTCCCTCTCCCACCCCAGGTACAGCTCTCAGGAACTGGGGCCCCCAAGGGAGCACTTTGAGAGGCCCTCAGTAGCACTGTACCGACTTGTGTGATTCTACAGAGGGGAAACTAAAAGCCAGATAGTCAAATAAGCTTGAACATAGTATCACAGCAAGGTACGTGCGGGCTAAAAACTAGAATCAAAGACTCTCGCGTCCCAGGGCTCTACATTAAGTGTCTTAGTGCTCACGTGGATTTTCAGTAGCTGGGAGATGCTTTCAAACCGTTTGCCGAGATTTACTCATCCCACAGATTTATTAATGGTTCCCTAAGTCGTTGAAAAATGGACACAATTCCTTTGGAAAGCCATTGGGCCGTAAGTGCCATAAGCTTCAAGATCACTTCTGTTCTTCAACTCAGCCACCCCATTGCGTAGGCTGTATCTTCAGTATGTAACTTAGAGCGCAGAAGCCTGGGTGCTCGCTAATCTGACTGCTTGATGTTCGGGCAGGGAAACAACGCGTAGCCACCACGAACAGTTTGCATTTCTGCTGCACCATCAGGCGGAAACGCAGGATGTAAAAGGCAACACTCGGTGTGACCTCCACCAGGTTATGAAAATGAAGAGTGGAAGGAACTAGGAGGAAATATTAATGCTGGTAGGAACTGGGGCATTTTTCCTCTCGCTGTCTTTTCTATGTCCTCTTTAATGAGAAGGTACCACTTTTATAACCGGCAAAAAAATAAACTGCATTAAAAAAAATTCACTGGAGCGATAAGAGAAGAGGCTGGCCGTATCGTTGTTGGTTGGAAGGTTGGAGCCCTGAAATGATTTAAGGAATGGCCCCGTGTACCTCTTGCTTCAGCGACCGTGTTGCTGTGCCTGCCTCTGTCTAGACAGCACGTCACAAAGCTTCTAAAACGGCAGCAGCGCAGCTCTGCTCTGTCTGGGCTTCGGCCCCCAACCATTAACGCTGTTTCCTTCCGTTGTGACATCGTAACGCGGTCTCCGTGGGCTACGACGACAGCATCTTGACAGTTCTACAGCGAGAGGCAGAACCACTGCTGGAGACACTCTGCTCCCAAGCCTTCTCTCCCACCTCTCGATGATTAGAACCCTTGTCTTCCTCCATGTTCCCGTGCTTCAGACTTCTATTATTGGGACAGTTTATTGGCGAAATGACACAGGGGCCAAACCTTGAGTCATTTGGATGTCCAGATTGCGGAATAATTTAATTAGATTCTAACTGAAAATCAGATTTAAGTAAATCTCCAAATAATGCGGTCTATTTCTTATAAATTGTTTTCATCCTTTCTCCTCTCCCCCTTTCCTTCCCTTCCTCTCCCCCTCCCCTTTTTAATTCTTTCTTTCCTACATGTTTACTGAGCACTTTGCTTGGATCTGGCACCATGACAGGGGCTGGGACTTCGGCAGCAAACACACAGGCAGCCCTTGCCTTCATTGAGCTGATGGAGAAAACAGGAATTATACAAGTATTACACGTGTGATGATCAAGTGTTGAGAACATGCACAGAGCTTGACCAAGTCATATGAAGCGAGGTATCTAAATAGCCGGGGTAGTGAGCAACGCTTCCCTAAGGAACTGATGTTTGTGGTGAGTTTGAAAGAAGTCCAGGAGCTAACCAAGCACAGAGGTGGATGGTTGGATGCATCCAGGAATGGGTTCTACAGGTAGGTGTCGTCAAGGGAACAGTGGTGTCCAGGAATTCCGGATATAGTTACGTTTTTAAAATGATAAGTCATGGGATAAAACTAGTTATAAAGGAAAATAGAAAGAGAGGGAGCTTAGGAGTCACGAGAATGGAGGCCCAACGGGGACCACACGAAAGAGCGGCGGAAATTCTCGAGCATATAAGACAGAAGCAAAGAGGCGGTGCAGCCCCAGAGAACTAATTCGCAGGTGACCCGTGAGTTAGTGATTTGCAGGAGAGGCTGTCTCAGAGAGTGAGAATGTCCAGGATGTGCCCATGGAAGAGAGCAGAGGGAAAAAGAAAGGCCCCTGAAGATGAGGAAAGACAACCGAGAGGCCAGAGTGTTGGCTGGGGATGCTCACTTACAGGGATGACGAGGGCTTCCAGCTCCCCGAAAGAAGCTGGAGCAGAGGTGACTATTGTGAGCTGAGCCCTGAAATTTTCTTTGAAGGGACAGTCGGGGTGGTGTTCTGTACACTGGCATCCTTCTGTAGATCACGGTTCTCGCTAAGTGTGGTCTGTAGAGCCCAAGGCGCCCCTAAGATCTTTTCAGTGGGCAGGGGATCCTGTGAGTTCACGACAATTTCGCAAAGACACTAAGACATCTGACCTTTCGCTGAGCTTCTCTCTGCACTGATGGTGAACGAGCAACGGCAGGTCAGACAACTGCGGCCTTGGCACCAGTCGGAGGAGCAGCAGCCAGCTCACAAGAAGGAAGTTAAGTTGCACTTGAAAACGCCCCTTTTGACACAGTGAAACTCACTGATTGTACTAGGTCTCAGTCTGTAAGTGCAGGTTATTTAAATAGCCCATGTGTCAAAACGGGAGGGACGCGTGCAGACCCGCTGCTGCCCGGACGTGCGGTGGCCGTCCTGGGGAAAAGCGGTCGCTTGTGCTGCAGGTGAAAGTAGCCGCCTTCTCCTGGGACATTGGTTTCACACCGCAGAACAGCCGGCACGCTAGCTATTCTGGCTCAGATGCTTGGCAGGCTTTGTCTCAAAGGTGAGCAGACAGCCCATCACTTCAAGTGAGTCAAATAGTGCTACTGTTACCAATGACAAAAGTTGAGCCTTTAAGCAAATATTAAGATTTTTGAAACACGTATCGCTACCATGAGCTTGAGAACATCACTGGCAATCTTAATAAATTTGTCTTTTTATATTGCATATCAATACATTAATATTTTAAAAATAGGTATAATTAGTGAAATCATTAGTTTTCAAGTTTCCAGTGCCTAATGATACAAAAATCACGCATGGGAATCAGATCCATTCAAAGCGTACACAGACTAATGGGTTCAATGTAACAGGGTCCAACAAAATTTGCTGATATGTTTTCAAAGTCCACATGGCAACTAACATTTAAGAATTTAGGTTCTCGCTGTTCATCATGAGCAGCAGCTCCGGTGCCAGTAGCATGAGACTGAGAGACTCTTGTTTTTGTTCCTGCACTAGCGAGATAGTTGTTCCACTCGTTGCAGCAGAGGCTGCCCGGTTCGCAGAGGCTGGGCGATGCTGGTGGTGACGGACGGCCTCCCGACTTTGCCCAGGGGGCTGGGCGGACCAGGCTTTGAAGCTGTGGGAGCAGCGGCAACGCTGTGGGAAGAGGCTCAGGCTTGGAGCCAGGCAAACAGGAGGCGGAGCAGGAAATGGGCTTTGCCGTCAAGCCACCTGGTTCAAATTCTACCTTTTTCACCCCTGGGCTATTAGGACTTCAGGGGTTACTTAGCTTTTGAGAATCTCGACTTTCTTGGATGCAAAATAGGGCTGATAATATTTGCTTGCTGGGATCATATAGAGATTAAGTGAGATAATCCATATAATGTTCTAGCATGTAATAATAAAAGCCAACCTTTAATGAACACTTCATACATATTTTAACGTGCTTTCAGTGGCCCTGTTAGGTAATATTATGTTGAACACAGTTCTGCTGGGAGAGCTGTAGCTCACAGAAGTTACAGATCTGGCTTAAGTTTTCAAGGTCAGCAGGTGGCTAAAATTCAGACTCAGTCCTCTCGTCCCAGACCCTGTGGTTCTAACTACTGGACTTTCTGCTACTCTGAGCCTTCAGAAATCTTAGCCTTCCCCAGTACTTGTCACCCTGAAAGTAGGAGTCACGCAGAATTGAGGGATTTTGTATAAACCCTCTAGCGTCATACCTGCAGACAACGGGAGCATGACAAAATTTTCACCCTTCATTTTCAAAAGTGTGATTGGCCGGAAGGGACACATGCACAGATTTTTCCTCGGCTTAAACTTTGCATCTCAAAGCGGATGCCGGGAGGTGAAGAGGGTTCCGGAGACCAAGGGAGGTGGTGGCGGCAGAACACGATGAATGTTCCTAACGGCACCGAACTGGCTGCACGCTCAGAAATGGTTAGGATGGCAACATTTATATTATTCGTACTTTACCACAGTGAGAGAAATTGGAGAAGACGAAAGGGCAATAGACCACATGTGTTTTATTTTAACAACGGCACACGTAATTCATAAAAAGGAAGATAGAATCATTCAAGTGTTGGAAGGGCCCTTAGACCCAAGCCTTTCAAGTGAAAGTAACTGAGCAGCAGTGGACACGCCCCCCCCCCCTCCTGGCTCTGTGTCCACTCCCACCTCCGACGACCCGAAGGTTAAAGGAACATCTTACAACACTGTCGAGTTCTGCAGCTGTAGGTGCCCAGATGCCCAAATCCATGGGCAAACTTTAAACTTCAGCCTAAGTTCAGCTATTTAAAACAAAGGAAACCCTGCCATCTGCGACGACATGGGTGACCCTGGAGGACAATATGCTACGTGAAGAAAGAGAACACCGCGTGATCTCTTTCCTGTACAGAATTTAGAAAGAGTTGAGGTCACAGAACCGGAACGTGGGTGGCAGCCGGTAACCAGGGACCGAGGAGGGGGACGGTAGGGAGTGGCCGGTCGGAGAGCACAGACGTTCGGTCACAGGACGGGTGAGTTCCGGGTGCGATGCACACAGCGTGGTGACGGTCGTTAACAAAGCTGTTTTGCGTACGTGAAACCCGCCATGAGAGTAGATGCTGTGCTCTCGCCCTCCCCAGAACAGGGAACTGTGGGGGGGCGGACGTGTTAATGAGCTCCGTGGTGGCGATCATCTCGCAACGTATGTGCATATCATGCCATGACATTGTGCACCTGAGTATATGTAATTTTTTCAGTTATACCTCAATGAAACTAGGAACAATTCAGCATCTGCTTTCATATGAAGAGAACTTTTTGCATTCTTGGTGAGAAAAATAAAACCTGTCATAACAAAAATGTTTTCGATTGAAGCGGGGGTCTCTCTTCCCTTCAGCAGAGTGAGCCGGGCTGCTGACACGCCCACGCCCGCAGCAGTTAACTGCCAGCTGAGCAGCTGGTCAGAGTGGACGGACTGTCTTCCATGCCAGGACAAAAAGGTAAGGGGTGGGTGGCCAGTCTGGGGGCATTTAATATTTGGGTTGTGCACTGGGCATTCCAATGGAGATAAGCAGCCAGCTCTATGATTCTGGAGGTCTGGGGAGAGACTGGGTCTGGAAATAGGCACTTGGAAGCCTTGGACATGTGGCCAGTAAAACTCTTCTCTGCCTCCCCTGATTTTGTTTGGAACGCATTATTACGTGAGGCTGCAAAAGATGTGTGCGCTATGGCTTGTACGCAGAGAAGTGGTTATCCGGAGACCAGGGGCACGCTGATCTCTGGCGGCTTCTCTGGGTCCTGGCCAGTCTACTGCCTTCTAGTGTGGGGCACCTGGAGGGGCCGATGGAGCAATACCAACATGCCTAGCTGCCCACGACCCATGCATGCCGCAGAGGGTGTTTCCGAGGATTCCACTCTTGTACATCGAAAAGGCTGACACACCCAGTGAACAGATGAGCTTCCATCTTGCATGTCTAAGTGTTTCTGAGTGGTCCACGATGGCGGGTAAACTCAGTGGTGGTACACCAAGGGAAGGTGGATGTTGGGAGCTCTTCTCCGCACCATTCGGGGGCGGGGAGGGGAATATTGAAAGTCTGACTTCGTTCAGAATCCCTGGCTCACGGTGATGATAAAATGCAGACTAGCTTCTCTTCTGTCTTACTAGTTTTCCAGCTCCCTACAGACAACACATGCCTTTGCTGGATGCACCCAGGCCCCTGCCCCCCGCATACCTGTACACCGCTGCCTGAATCTCGTCTAACTGGCACTCTCCTGTCAAGTATAAACGTTTAGGCTCCAGTTTTACAGCTTAGATTCTGCCTTTGCGTCCTATTTGCTGTGTTACTGTGAGTGTATTTTTTAACTTCTCTCTGTCTTCGACTCCTCATCTATAAGTGAGAAAAGTAACGATGCTTGTATCATAGAGTTACTGTAAGCCTTGAGTGAGTGATGCGTACAAAGTGCTTTTTATAGCATCCGGCACGTTGGCTGTCCTTACACCTTCTGTCTGTGCCCTCTTCTTCAACTCCTTGTCCATTGCTTGAGTCAAACCCCATCCTCCTCGTACGTGAGCTTTTGCTGATTGGGCTGATGGTCTTCCTTACTCCAAACCCACTCTTCAGCTAGACGTGAAAACGCTTGTGAAGGGGCTGTTTAAAACCACATCGTGAGGGGAACACGGTGAGGGCCTAGTTTATTCAACATCAGAGCCTGAACTGCACTGTCCTACCTCTCCCGTCTTGGAGATGGGCCGAAAACTCCTAGACCGCCCTCCAAACGCTCACTTGGCTTTGAGATCCTGTATTCATTCTCTGGGTCTGCTGCAGCAAATTGCCACAAATAACGGAAATCTATTCTCTCCCAGTTCTGGAGACGAAGTCTCTGAAACTTTGTCAGCAAGTTCACACTCCCTCTGGGGGCTGCAGGGGAGAAGCTGTCTCTTGACTTTTCGAGCATCTGGTTACACGTGGGCAGTCCTTGACACGCGGCTGCATCAGCCCAGTCTCTGCCTCCGCAGCTGCAATGCCCCTGCGCCTCCTTTGTGCATCTGTGCGCGGTCTCCCACTGCCTTCCTCCGGTCAGGACACCGCAAAGGCATGCCAGGCCTACCAGGGTAACTCCAGAGAAACCTCATCTCCAAAACCTGAAGAGCATTTGCAAAGACCCTTTTTCCAAACGAAGTAGCATTTACAACTTTCAAGGGTCGGGTCTTGATTTCTTTGTATGGCCATTGTTTAACCTACTATATACCCCCAGCTGCATTCTTTCCCATAGGTTGCCGTTTAGCTAACGTAGAGCACAGATGAATAACTTACAGGTTAAATCAGAATTGAATGGCTTTCTTAAGTAACTCCTCAAACAATTAAATCCTGTCATTTAAGGAAAAGACACTCTAGTTTCTCTTCATTAATATGTTTCTTCCTCTCAAAACCACCCAAAGATGTGCATTTCTGGAAAGAAACATTATCTACTAGCTAAAAAAAGGAAATTGTGTCCTAATGACACAAACCACAGGCCACAGCATGATGTCCCTCAGGGAATGTCTGCACCCACCTTTCTGCAACACGGTGTCTTCATTACCTGATGGCAACCTAGAAAACAGGGAGCCGCTGGGAACAAACCTCATGTTTGCACCGTGATTCCCAGTGAGGAGCCACAGGAAGGACAACAACGGCGTTGGCAGTCGCTATTTATGACATCATTTTTATGTACCAGGCACTGTGCTAATGCTTTAAGTAAATTGTCTTATTTGACTTCCACGGCCAGATGTACGTGATAGACATCCTCATGCCCTTTGCTGGGGTCACCCACTAAGAAAGTGGCAGAGCCTAGATTTAAAACTTGATCAGTGTGATTCGAAAACGCCCATGTGCCTGACCACTTCACTTGGACAATAAAAATGATAGTAGAAGCCACCTAATCCAATTCCCACTCGGCCGTAAACCCTTCTGGAGTAGCCCAAGAGTTGACCGTGAGAGGGATGGCGACGTTGGTAAGTGCGCTTGCTGACTGCGCACCGGCAACCAGGCGCGGTGCTGGTTTCTTTACACGTATTGCCATTCATCCCCGCAACACTCTCGGACGCATCTCATTTTACAGATGAGAAAACCGAGGGTCAGGGGCGTTAAGCAATTTACCTGGTGACACATGTATAGTAAATGGTAGAACTGGAATTCCGACCCAGTTTGAAACAGGATTCATAATAGGGCATAACCGTCCAAATCTGTAAGGATTAAGTGAGTCAAAGAATGTGGAGTGTTTGGCCAATAATAAGCTCTCAGTACGTGGTAGCTACCGCACCATTTTCGTCATGTCAGTAACTGCAAGTCTGAGAACGCTGGTGACCCTTTCAAAGAGTCAAAAAGAGCCTTGGCTGTAAGTTGGCTTGCTGAGCGCTCCTTTATTTCCTGCGCTGCGGGGCGAGATGCGGGTGGACGATGAAGATATCCTCATGCGTCCAGACTGATCACTAACTGTGATCCGCAGACCTCACTCACCTCCTCCTGCCGTCGTTACGGAAGGGCAGGGAAGGCGAATGTGAGGTGTGATCTTTGTCTCGCGTTGCTGCCTCTGCCTCTCTGCTAATGGGTAGTTAAGTGGGCAGAAGCGGGCAAGCTGCCCTGCTTCACGTTGATCCGCCAATCAGCAGGAAAAGGCTGCGTGATAGAAATGATGATGCGGAACCCACTCCTGCTCACTGAGCACCAGTGATGCGCCAGGCCCAGGGCTGGGTGCTTCCTCAGACATTCTCTCACTTGGTGCTTGCAAAACCCTTTCGAGGTACGGTGTCATTACACCCATGTTACATGTTAGAGACCAGGAGTTCAGAGAAGTAAATGACTCGCTCAGGGTCAGCTGGTGAATGAATCTGGGATCCGAACCTGAGTCAGGCTAATTGTCACAACCAGGCTCTTCCAGATGTAGGACACAGCAATTGTTTCAGTAATCGTTATTAGTAAGGCCAACTAGGTCAACCATTTCGTTTTACAGACTGGAAACTGAGGCACAGGGTATCAAGCCTGATACTTTACACAGAAAGCAAGAAATAGATTCTGGCCAGGAACCCATATCTCTTACCACTCAAACCATTGCCTTTCTGCTTACTAACATCTTGAAGGAGAGGTCGGGGTAGCTGATTCCAGGTCAGAGGCAGTAGAAAATACGGGGCTCCACATTGCCTTCTTGAACATTTCATATGGAACTCTCCGTACAGCCTGTTTTGTATTGTTATGTATTTTATGTCCTTAGCTAGACTCTAAGCTTCTTGAAGGCAGGAATGGGAAGGCAGGGATGTTCAGCTTTCTCCTCCAGTATCATGAAATCATAGAGCTCTAAGATTGGTGTGCATTTCTATTTTTTCTGTCCTTCTTTCAATAAGCACTATTCTTTTGCAGTCAAAGCTGGGCCCGGGGCCTCCGATGATATCTTCAGAGCTCTCTTTGTCTATCTCTTGCATGGGCTCTTTCTACCCAGTAGGCATGATGAGCACTTGACGCCCACAGTTCCCAGTAACTTCAGTAAAAGGAAATGGTCTTTCACAATAGTTCTGAAAGAAAATCCTCAAGAGGGCTCTGATTTTCTTAAGGCCGAGCCATGAACCGATACTTGAGTCAGTCACTGTAACTTGTCGGATATGGTGCTCAGGTTGTCCCGCCTGGTTCATACCCAGACATCCCTTTGACCGAGGGGGTGAGGCCATCCCCACTGAACCATGTGAGCGAGGTCTCAGGGAAAGAGGATGCCATGACCAGAGGAAATGCTGCAGAGGAAAAGTAGCAAACATCGTCCAAAAGTGCCTCCTGTGCACCTGACTACACGTCAAAGGGTCAAGTGCACAAAGCCAGATAAGACATGGTCCTTCCTTTCTCCACCCTTGCTTCCATATGCAAATTGCTCCTAAACTAGTGAGAAAGGCAAACAAACAAGTGGACGATCAATCACAACTTTATACGACAAGATCTAGGAAGAGAGGAATGCGTAGGGAAGTGTGCAATGTTACTTAGTTAGGAGAGGCTGTGAGATGAGCTAAGCCACAGGTCTTGAGAGATGAGCAGGAACTAACTAGGGGGAAAAGAGGGGAAGGAGGTTCTTCCTAGCAAATAGGAAGACCCTAGAAATATCTTGTGCAAGCCTTTCATTTGTGCTTGGAGGCCTTATTCAGTATTCCAGCTGGCGACTGTGCCACCTCTGGTCGAACATCACTTTTTATGAACGCTGATTTCTTCCTTAAAAGACAGCCTTTCAGGCAGCTTTCAATTATGAGACAGTTATTCCTTATGCTGAGCTGAGACCTGCCTGCGCCACTCTTGGTTGATTGATGGACAACGTGTCTGGTTCAAAACCCGATTTAGCACCGATACCGGAGCCTGCTGCAGCCAAACAAGTTTGGGGGAACCATCTGCAGCGGTGATGTCTGGGGCGAAACGAGCTGCCACAGATCCACAGCCTGTGTAAGGCAAGCACAGTGTGGACAGGATTTCCAGTGCAAAGAGACAGGTGAGTCGCGTTCCAGCAGGATAACAGATGTGCTTGTCAAACTCAGCATGCGAAACACTTTCCTCGGGAGCTTGTTAGAAGGCAGACTCCCGAGCTTTTACCCTAGAAATTGCCATTCTTCAGGTTGAAGAGGGGGCCCAGAAATCTGCCTTTTAGGCCAAGTAATTTCGATGTAAATTTGTAGGGAAATCTCTTGATTCATTTAGAAAAGATATAATTCACTCCTTCATCCTTTTATTGACTTAACATTAATTAGGCACATATTATGTGCCAGGGAGTATGACCTCCTGGTGATCCAGAGAAGAAAAAATAATGCGCCTTGCCTCAAGGTACTGCCAAGTGCCTCTGGGAGAGAGACCTACCAGGAGCTGACAATAATGTGTGGTGAACGGTGGGTGGGCCTTAGCACGAGGCTGGGTAGGACCCCCCAGTAGGGGGTGCGTGAATCTGCCTCAGGGAGTCGGTGAAGTCTTCAAAATGATACTCGAGCTGAGACTTAGAAAATGTAAAAGGGTTCCTAGGAAAAAGAATGTGCAAAAGCACGGGGATTTAGGGGCTTGCCACCAGTTGGCATAACTGCAGGTCAGGGCCTTGAGAAGAGAGGCAGGGGACGGGCCAGGTAGGTAACCGGGGCCAGACCATAGCATTTGGGGGAGAAAGGGGAAGCCGCTGCAGGGTACAGATCGTGGGGATGACAGGGCCAGATTGTCATTTCAGAACGATCACTGGGGCTGTGGTGGAGGCTAGATTTTCGAAGGGACCCTGGCTCACGGCCTGGGCTGGGGGGCTGTGGGTGGGAGACAGTGAGGCGGTAAGGAGAGCAGAGGCCGGGTGGTTGAAAAAGGATGCAATGGGTTGGAGAGAGCCGAGGGGAGATTCAGAGGTGCAGCTGACTTGGTGACGACCCACGTGGGTCATGAGGGGCAGGGAGGGGTCTGGGAGGCCCTGGGAGCACCCGCAGCCTCTCCTCTCTCAGGTCGCTGCCTGAAACGCCACCTCGTGTGTAACGGGGACCAGGACTGCTCTGATGGCTCAGACGAGGAGAACTGTGACGATGTCAGGGTCCCTGAAAACGACTGCAGCCTGTATGACCCGATCCCAGGATCTGAGAGGGCCGCCCACGGGTGAGTCGCTGCCTGCCGGCCAGCGGGGGGCCCAGGATGACCCTTCTTCCATCATAAAAATCAGTTTTGGAGACAGAGGAGGATCTTTTTGGAGGATCCTATGGAGTACTTCCTATGAGGCAGCTGTCACTGTCTGTCTAAGGTGACATCTTCGTCCAAGCGGGCTATAAAAAATACCGTATACCAGGTGGCTTACCAACCACAGAAATGTCCGTGTGCTCACAGTTCTGGGGGATGGAGGTCCGAGATCAGAGTGTCAGCACAGTCAGGTGAGGGCACTCTTCCAAGTCTTGCATCCTCACAGACTGGAGGGGACCAGGGAGCTGTGGGATCTTCTTTACAAGGGCACTAATACCACTCATGAGAGCTGCAGCTTCATGATCTAAGCGCCTCCGAAGGCCCCACCTCCTTATACCCTCACAGCACGGATTAAGGCTTCAACATAAGAAATTTGGTGATTGGGGGGGGGGGGGGGGGGGGACACAAACTTTCAGTCCGTAACAGGGGGCTTGCCCAGGCCTGCCTGCATGACACACTTGTTTTCCATTTTCCCCTCCATGTCTCCCTGGGTGTCCTCCTCTCCTTTCTCCTCTGCCTGCTCTACCACCCACTCCTCGCACACCAATTCCATTGCCAAGGCCCACCTAAGAAGCCGTATCTTCCATGAATGCTCCCCTGATGTCTCAAGAGGATAGCTCTTCTGTGACCCAAGTGTACTCCCCAGGAGCCCTGCTCACAATCTGCTTTGGACTGTAGTTGCTGGTATAACCAGGACTAAGAGGATGACACAGTGCAAAGAAAATGGACGTGGGGTGACGTGAGAGGGGCTTTGCTCTCTACCAGGGCTTACGCACCCCTCCTGGCCATAATGTCTTTACCTGCTGAGATTCAGTCAACCTTGATTCTAACTTTATCATGTGCATTCTGCTCAGGTTCAATTCCTTGAATGCATCACACTCTTTTGTTCTGAAACTTAGTAAATTTAACTCCTTCTTTCTGAAATGTCCTTCCCCATGTGTCTAACCTGCCTAATTTCTTTCTTTCTTTTTTTTTTTAAGGATTTTATTTATTCATTTTTAGAGAGAGGAGAAGGAAGGGAGAAAGAGAAGGAGAGAAACATCAGTGTGTGGTTGCCTCTCATGTGCCCCCTACTGGGGACCTGGCCTGCAACCCAGGCATGTGCCCTGACTGGGAATCGAACTGGAGACATTTTGCTTTGTAGGCTGGTGCTCAATCCACTGAGCCACACCAGCCAGGGTAACCTAATTTCTGACCTAGTGTTACACGCTGACTTTTGTCCCCCTAAAACTCATACCACGGAGCTCTAACCTCTGTGTGACTATATTTGGAGACACTGCCTTCAGGAGAGGTCATTCAGGCTAAGTGAGGTCATAGGGTGGGGCCATCATCAAATAGGACTCATGTCCTTATCAGAGGAAGAGACCCTAGAGATCGCTCTCAAGACACGCAGAGAGGAGGCCCCGTGAGGATGCTGAGAAGGTGGCCACCTGCAACCCAGGAAGAGGCTTCGCCACAGGTCAATCCTTTCAGTGCTTTGATCTTAAAGTTCCAACCTCTGGAACCGCGAGAAAACAGATGTTTATTCTTTGAGTCCCCCATTTTGTGCTATTTTATGCAGCCCAAGCTAACAAAGACACCCAGGCATCACCTCCTCCACAAACTCTTCTGGCTTCGTGCTCTCCCCTTGTTCCCAGAGTCCTCTGTGCATCCTGCCATCCCAGCACTTATCCAGCATGATGGGGACATCGGTCACAATGTCCTTCTGCCTCCGAAAATAACTCTCATCACCTCTGCTTCTCCAGCACCCACGTCGGAGTGACACTCAGTATTGGCAGTTTGCTGGCACTTTGTACTGGTCTTGGGTCTTGTCCCTTAACTTGAACGTAAACTTCTTTTTTTTTTTTTTACCACGTGAGCCCCGATGTCAGAGGTTTCCCATAATAGCCTCTCACTGAGTATTGGTTGAACTGGGACAAATCAATACGATCGACCTGATCTTCACAGATGGGGAAACGTGCTAATCATCGCAAGGTGACCGGCCACCGTGCAGCCCACTCGGGGTCAGGGGAAGGGTGCCGTGAAATGCAGCTCTCGTCCATTACGGCCCAGTTGCCCTAATACCACAGCCCACCTACCGGATAGGGTGGAATCCTGTACGTGCAAGTAGGCGCACACTCATGAAAGGACTACAAAATCCCATTTTCTTTCAGACTAACAGTATTAGTCTGCTCAGGCTGCCATAAGCTACCGCACACTGGGTGGCTTAAGCAACAGAAATTTACTTCCTCGCGGGTTTGGAGGCTAAGAGTCTGCGATCAGGTGTCGGCAGGGGGTGTTTTCTCCCAGGCGTCTTTCTTTGGCTTGTAGATAACCGCGTTCTCTCCGCGTGTCCACATGGCCTTCCCTCCGTCTGCGTCTGGGTCCAAGTTTCCTCTTTTTATTAGATTACAGCCCTCCCTACTGACCTCATTTTAACTTGATTACCTCTGTAAGGGCTCCACCACCAAAATGCAGTCAGGTTCTGCGGTTGGGGGGTCAGGGTTTCAGCGCAGGAACGTTAAGGGGGATGCGATTCGGCACTTTACACCAGTGAAACACGGTTAAGGTAGATTGTGAAAGTGACCGTAGGGTGCAGAGAGAAATATAAAATACTGAGGTTGGACTTGAAGAATAATTCCCTTCGTATTGGCAGAAAGAGCACAGGCCATGACCTGGTCCCACACAATCCAGTCAGGAGCGTTCCGAAGTCCCGAGTGGGCTTTGCCCACACCCGGCACTCACACTGGTGGCATGGCTCCTCCCCCACTCCCAACAGCTGGCCTCCGGCTGGTTTTTCTGCTCAAGATCTTAGAGGCCTTTCCTGACATCTTTCCTAATTGAAGCCTTTCCTAGATTGTAATTTTTACTTACTGTTGCAGAAGTCACACCCGTTTGAGGTAACAACTGAAAGTCTTCCTTCACCCTCCCTGGCCTGCACCCACCCGGTCACCCTCTCTCCCTGCCCTCCCTAGAGCTGGCCCCTGTTAACAGTGTGGGGTAGGTATGTCCAGGTCATGCGAAAATGCACTGACAACACACCCTGTTCGGAAAATATGCTTGTAAGATGCTTTGTGCATTGTAGACATAAGCAGAGTTTACGTGAATGAGGTCATACCATATATAGTCCATAACTTGCTTTTCTCACTTCATAATGCGTTTTAAAGATTTCTGCTACTTTCATTGTCTCTTTCTAAGCACCGTAATGCTCCCTAGCAGCAAACTGTGGCCTGAAGGCCGGTTTCAGCCTGGCGTCTGTGATTGGAGCGCAGCTTCTGCCCTACGAAGGCAGCGCTGAGCAGTTGCCACAGAGACCTGCAGTCTGCAAGGCCTAAAATATTTGCTGTCTGGCTCTTTGTTAAAAAATACTGCCAATTCTTCTCCTGTACTATCATTATATGATAACTCATTTAACTACTTCCTACTGAAAGGTAATTAGATTATTTCCCATTTTTCTCTAGTAAACAAACAGTGTAATGCATATCCTTATACACATATTTTTTAAAAGATTTTATTTATTTATTTTGAGAGAGAGGGGAAGGGAGGGAGGGAGAGAGGGAGAGAAACATCAATGTGTGGTTGCTTCTAGTGCACCCCATCCTGGGGACCTGGCCTGCAACCCAGGCATGTGCCCTGACTGGGAATTGAACCGGTGACACTTTGGTTTGCAGGCCCGTGCTCAGTCCACTGAGCTACACCAGCCAGGGCTCATACACATATTTTTGTATTTTTATGTGAATATTTCTGTCCAGATTTCCAAAGAGTGGAATTTCTTGACTATGTCTTTTTCTTTTCACTGCTACTTCTGCAACCTCATTTCCAAAACTGATGTAGGCTTAGGGGTTACAGCACAGTCTTAGGGCTTATTATTCCGTTGAATTTCTGTTGGCCCTGTCAAAGGGCTCGTATTTATAAGCTTCAGACAGAAATATGTTCAATAGGGGAAAGATAGGAACTGCAGGGTGAAGTAAAGGGGGAAAACCCAGATTTGTGTCCTGCAAGAACTCTATGAAGGAAAGTCTAGTTGTGATTCCAAACAACTTACTTAATCTTTCTGAGCTTCAATTGCTGCACTTGCAAAACCGTCCGGAGGTTGAAAACTAATGTATGTTCAACGTCTGGTAGAGGGTGTATTCAGTTCATTGGAGCTATTCTTACATGGCTTCCACTAACACGAAGACAGAGATTAAGAAAGGAAGGGAAGAAGGAGGTTAACGTACATTTAATTTCTGCTATATGCCAGGCGCTCTATAACTGTGCATTGATTCCTTGAGCAGGTTTTGTTCAGTTTTTACCCTGTTCATCTCACTGCCTTGGCGACTTTCTACAGAGGTAAAAACAAATACAAGACAATCACTGAATGCCATTGGACCACAGAGGAGGGACGACTCCCTGTCCAAGATAATCAAAGAGGAAGCAACATTTGCGTTGGGTAGTGAAGGCTGAAGAGGAGTTTGAGAGACAGAAGCAGGCGATCGTTTTATTATGTAACACAAAAGGCTTTGATTGACAGGTCTTGGAACACTTAGCCAACTCCGAATGTTTTTGTTCAGTTAACTCTTTTAGATAATTAAAGCCATCTGTTTGACATGATCATTACCCAAATACGGTAAAACCAACCATAGCCTAAAATATATGATAGCACTTGAGCAGATAGGTGGGAAATACCCCAGAGAGGGAAGCGTGGGAAAATAGTTGTGGAAAGATATTGGGCTTAGGAAAGAAAGTGTAACTGTGGCGGGACTGGTAGGCGCTATTGGTGTTCCTCCCGTCTTACTCTACTGCCCCTTCCTTTAGATTTCACAAAAGCCATGAGAGGTAGTTTTATTTACATCTGGTTTTCGAAAGAGGAAAATGACCTTCAGGAAGATTCTAGAACGTGCCCCAAATCACATCTCGAGTAAAGGACAGAGTTGGCAACTAAACAGGGGTCTCCCCGACTTTCACAGTACGCACTCGGACATCCGTGCCGCCGTGAAGACAGCCTCTCTGAGGATTATAGTCTCAGCTTAGCACTCTGACTTACACCCAGTATTTCAAGCCTGCGCTTTTAACAATCAGCAAATGCCTTCTCTGAAAGCGCTAGCAGCAACATTTATTTAGTACCTCAAATATGCTGAAAACTCTCAGGATTCCTGTACATGTTGTATATTATTCCTTTGAATGTATTCCTTTGGATTCATGGGGTTAATGTTTAACTCCATGAGGCGGAAGTATTAACTGCTTTTCACAAACGACTGGACTGAGGCACAGAGAGGTTCGATGATTCGCCCGGTGCCACACAGCCAGGTGTGGCAGAGATGAGAAATGGGACCGGACTCTCGGGTTCCTGTGTTTGGACCCTTGATGATTGTGCGTACCTTCCTTTCACTTACTCAGTAAGCATCCAGGGGTGTCCCCTGCGTGGGAGCACTGTTCTAGAGGCCCAGTGCAGCCGTCTGGCTGCTTTGGTGAAAGAGAATCCAAGGACCCAGGTCTGGCTCACGTTGTCTGCCATTGTTACCCAAAGTGACCTTGAGAGTAAGTACGCCAAGGGTTCCACGGAACACGGTTTGAGAAACCACTGCTCAGCCTTCCGGCTCCATTTTCCAGAGAATACCTTATGCTGTCCTTGCCCTTTCAGTGCTCTCTCGTAAAAGCACCCTTGCCTTTTCGATTCAGGTACAATATCCTGACCCAGAGAGAAACTCAGAGTGTGTACGATGCCACGTACTACGGAGGCCAGTGCGAGCCGGTGTACAACGGGGAGTGGAGGGAGCTTCGCTACGACCCCACCTGTGAGCGTCTGTACTACGGCGAGGATGAGAAGTACTTCCGGAAACCCTACAACTTCCTCCTGTACCGCTTTGAAGTGAGTCTCAGCAGGGGCGCGCACGGGCCACCGCGGGCTGGGGGCGGGAAGGGGACGCATGCCTTGCTCGGAAGAGGTTGTTTCTTGTAGAGCTGGCCGGGGGCGGAAGGCTCCTTTCCACCTGCTCCCTGCATGCTCAGTGCTGAAGGGCGCTGAGAGGCAGGGTGGGGCTAGGGAGAGATGCAAGCGACCTGTGACCACCCGCCTGCTGCATCTCGGCTCCGTTCCCAAATCGATAAAGCAGATTCGGGGCCCATTTTCTGGGTTGTGGAGACCCAGAAGACCCCTTTCCAAGTTGCGCACCTGTTAGAGTATAAGGAGTTTCAGCCCTCTCTGCATCAGCAGGTTCTGCATCCGTGGATTCAACCAAACGGGTCAAAAATATTCAAAAATGTAAATGTTACATTGTTGCTGACATGTACTATGAGGTTAGGCCATCTGTGGTGGTTGCATCTGTGCGGAACACAGACAGACTTTTTTATTCCTGTCATTATTCTAAACAATACAGTATAACAACCATTTATGCAGCCTTTAAGTGGTACTGGGCATCATAAGTCATCTACAGATGATTTAAAGTGTATGGGAGGTTGGATGTGTGCAGGGTGTGCAGGTTACATGCAAATACAATGGCATTATACAAGGCACTTGAGCGTCTGTGGATTTTGGCACCCACGGGTGTCCTGGAACCGTCCCCCACAGATACCGAGGGGAGGGGCGAATGTCTATAATAAGAGCGTGAGCAGCCGGGTGCCCCTTCCCGGGCCCAGTTTTCTGTTGTAAAGCAGGGGCAGGGCAGGAGGTGGCTGGACAGGAAAAGTGCTGGCAAACTGCCGATGATCTGAGATTCTCTCTATCTCTAAAATTCCTTGGTGTCTGGGCCACTTGGAGCAGCACAAAGCTCAGGATCAGCTCGTTCATTTCCTCAAGCTTCACCCTTCACCCAGCAAACTTCATTAGATGGTTACTATGTGTCAATTATCCTGGCTGCATACAAATTCTCCCGTAACAGCACAACGGGGTAGATGTGATCGTTTTCCCATTTTAGATGCTAAAACCTGGAGACTCAGAAGGATAAAGTGTCAGGCCCAAAGCTGTACTGCGGTAAGTGGCAGAGATGGGATTGAAACCCAGACCTACCGGAACTAAGCCCGGGGATGTGTCATTTAGAAGAGAGGATGAATCATATACATTATATCTATATACTCATCCACATTATATCTATACACTTTCTATCTATAGAGAGAGATGGTAGACTCCTAGGGCTCTAAACAATTTTCAAGACATATTCCCCCCTCCTCCAAGTTTCTGAAGACAAAAATATTGACCCAGGATAAAGCCAGGCTTATGGAGTCTGTGTTTAAGGAGTTGGCTCCCCCAACCCACTTCCACATCCACCATCAGGCCTAAGATGAGCCAAGCTGGAAGACACGGACAACGCTATTTTTCTAAACCCAAGGACGCAGCAGTGTCCAACCTGCAGCCCACAAGCTGCATGCTGCTCAGGGTGGGTATGAATGTGGCCCAACACAAATTCGAAATTTTACTTAAAACATTATGAGATGGTTTTGTGATTAGGTGTTGCAATGTACAGAATGTGTGGTGCAAGACAACTCTTTTTCTTCCAGTGTGGGCCAGAGATGCCAAAAGGCTGGACACCCCTGGAACTTAGGACCTATGTATCAGGCGAGACAGGACGAGAATCCTGGCGACACAGGATTCTGAAATCTCCATGCTTTGAAGCACCCTGCTTACGCTATTTGTCCACCCAAAGGTGGACAGGAAAGTCCGTGCACAGTGAACCGCTCACGCTCCCTTAGCCCTTGCTTCCTTGGCTCCCGCAAGGCGCAAACCTGTGCCTCAGTTCAAGCTGGCAGAGAAGGGCAACCCTACTGTGTACCCGGAACGAAATAACTGAGCAATCGGCAGCTGCATGGCTTCCTTTGCCCCTTTCCACCCCGGTCCATGCCCAGACAGGGCTTTCTGTATCTTTCCATAGCAGAGCCAAGCGGCCTTCTTTACAGGAAGGGTTATTAAAGAAATCCACGCTCAGAACAATATGGCATTTTACCAGAATTTCGTGTGTGTGTGTGTGTGTGTGTGTGTGTGTGTTTACATAAATATTTTAGCAGCACCGCTAAACAGTAACCACTGCCTATTTTCCATATTAATCTGATGCCCCACGTAGCCTTTGAAAAGACTCATTTCCAATAACTTGAAACTCTGCAGATGTTTTTCAAAGCAAAGACTTGAATAGCACGTGACAATTGGAACGCAGCTCTATGTGCGCAGATCTAACACCCACCTGTTCCCTCCCAGGCCCTGGCGGACACGAGCTTCTCCTCAGAGGTGTATGAGGACACAAATGAACTTTTTACTAAGCTGAAAAATGACCTGTTTGCGTCAGGCGGGTTGACCGTTGGTGTGGGCCTTGCAGGCGTCCCTCTCACGGTGGATGCAAGTAGGTCTGAATCACACGACTCTTCGTTCTTGAAGGAGTTAAGCAAGTACAACGAGAAGGTATTGAATATAATGCCTGCGGTGCACAGTACTCCATAATGTGTACCAAACACGTGTTCCTTAATTGTATTAAAAAGTGCAGTGGTAATTGGGCCTTCACGTGCTTGTGTAATTGGAAATGTCCGGTCAGTGGTGATCACATTTGTTTTTCCCATTACGCTTTTGCACACAGAATCACTGCAAAGGGAATAAATGGAACGATGAGACCAGAACCTGTATCACTTCACCCCATCTTTTATCCTGGTTACCTGCAGCATATAGGGAAATACCTAGCATGGTATTATCTTAAAGAGAAACACCCTCTAAACTAGACTTGGGAGAATTCTAAAGCAAGCCTTACTGTTGCAAATAGATCAGAGGGCTGGCATGCTGAGTCAGTTTTTAACTTATTCATCAAACATTCACTACTCGCTGTCTATCACCCTGGGGGTCAGGCAATGCTTCTTTGAAGAAAAAACATCTACCTAGTTGGAGATTGAAAGCCTAGTTCAAGTTCTCCAGATGAAGGGAGAAAGAAGTTAGCAGCAGGGTGTTCTAGGCTTGGGGACCAGCAGGTTCAAAGGTCTGGAGACGACAGAATGCCTCACAAACTTGGGACTGAAAGTCCCTACTCTGTGCTGGGAAGGAAAACCTGGGGGTGATGGGGATGGATAGGCAATCAGCAGCCAGAGAGGTATTTACTGAACTGGCTAGAAATTTATAAAAATGTTTTAATAACATTGATTCCAGGACTGGGGATTCTGCTGGGAATCCAAAAATTATTTTGAATGATAAAAATACGGCTATAAAAATGAATGTGTCAAACATGAATTACATCCTGGAACTTTGCCACAAAGCAGCTATCGGTCCAAAAGGACAGTACTGCTCTCTCACCTGGCTGTCACACATGGATGCGGGCTTTTCCGAAAGCCAGTGACCTCCTCAAACTTTCAGCGTCACTTTGGATCAAGGTTTACATTACCCGGAAGTAATGCCTGTGCGTGCGTGACCCTCTTTCTCTGAAACCAGTTCAACAATACCCTGGTCCTGGCTTCTTGTTCTTCTTACTCTGTCAGGTTCCTGCTTTCTTTATTGCCCAACAGTACCCGAGCATCGCTAACTGGAATGTACATTGCATGAGGACGGGGGCCTCTCTCAGTCAAGGGCATGCCCCCTGCGCCCAGCGTGGTACAAATGAGTACAGGCACTTTTCAATATTCATGCAATAAATGAAATAAATAGATAATCTTGGCTTCTGAAGATATTTCTAGGCATAATTTTTATTCGCCACCTACTACTTGGGTAGCAGGTTGCATAACACGATGCTTTAATTAGGGCAGGGAGGTACGTGGAGATGACAGTGGACCAGGGGCAGAGTGGAGGTGATGAGCCCAGTGAAGCACATTGTAGTAAGTCATCCCGGTGAGCGCTGAGGAGAACTTGACCCGGACAGGGCAGCGGGAGCAGAGATGAAGTCGTGGTGCCTGATATATGTGTGTGAACTACACTAACGCTCGATTACATGTGTATCTGTGCTCGTATGTTTACAGGTAAATGTATATATTTCTCATGGCTGCTCAATGCATTATCTCATACGGTAAAATGCGTACTTTCTTTGTTCTTTTCCCTCATTCCATGGCTGCTGTTGCTGTGGGCAGAAATACAGCTTCATGAGAATTTCCACGAAGGTGCAGACTGCTCATTTTAAGATGAGGAGGGACAACATCATGCTGGATGAAGGGATGATGCAGTCTCTAATGGAGCTTCCGGAGCAGTACAACTACGGCACGTACGCCAAGTTCATCAACGATTACGGCACCCACTACATAACGTCTGGATCGATGGGGGGCACGTATGAGTACTTCCTGGTGATTGACAGAGAAAAAATGGAGTCATCTGGTAAGTGGGAGGTCTCTGCACGCGGCGGTCGGTGCCCACACCGGAGTGTGGTTTGCACTTTCTGGAGCACTGACTACGAGCCATGCGCGGTCTTGCACGCTCCTCGTGACAGCCCTATGAGGTGTCCTTAGTATTGTTTTCAGGGGATCGAAGTCCAGAGGGTGCAATGACTTGCTAATTAAGCTCTACAAATGTGATTTTAACTCATGCTTGTCTGGCTCCCTAAAATTAATAGTTTTCTATTTCACCATGGTTACCTCTTTAGTAATAAAGAGGCAATTTTGTTATTCAAAACATCAAAATTTATTTTAAAAGTAGATTCTTTTTTTAAATTATATTTGATTGATTATGTTATTACAGTTGTCCCATTTCTCCCCCATCATTCCCCTCCACCCTACACACCCCCTCCCACCCACATTCCCCCCTTTAGTTCATGTCCATGTGTCATAAGTTCTTTAGCTTCTACATTTCCCACACTATTCTTGCCCTCCCCCTGTCTATTTTCTACCCACCGTCTATGCTACTTATTCTCTGTACCTTTCCCCCTCTCTCCTCCTCCCACTCCCCTGTTGCTAACCCTCCATGTGATCTCCATTTCTGTGGTTCTGTCCCTGTTCTACTTGTTTGCTTAGTTTGCCTTTGTTGTAGGTGTGGTTGTTAATAACTGTGAGTTTGCTGTCATTTTACTATACATGTGTTTTATCTTCTTTTTCTTAGATAAGTCCCTTTAACATTTCATATAATAAGGGCTTGGTGATGATGAACTCCTTGAACTTGACCTTATCTGAGAAACACTTTATCTGCCCTTCATTCTAAATGACAGCTTTGCTGGATAGAGCAATTTTGGATGTAGGTCCTTGACTTTCAAGACTTGGAATACTTCTTTCCAGCCCCTTCTTGTCTGTAAGGTCTCTTTTGAGCAATCAGCTGACAGTCTGATGGGAACTCCTTTGTAGGTGACTGTCCCCTTATCCCTTGCTGCTTCTGGAATTCTCTCCTTCATTTTAATCTTGGCTAATGTAATGATGATGTGCCTTGGTGTGTTCCTCCTTGGGTCCAACTTCTTTGGGACTCTGTGAGCTTCTTGGACTTCCTGGAAGTCTATTTCCTTTGCCAGATTGGGGAAGTTCTCCTTTATTATTTGTTCAAATAACTTTTCCACTTGTTGCTCTTCCTCTTCCCCTTCTGGTACCCCTATAATTCAGATGTTGGGATGTTTAAAGATGTCCTGGAGGTTCCTAAGCCTCTCCTCATTTTTTTGAATTCTTCTTTCTTCCTTCTTTTCTGATTGGATGTTTCTTTCTTCCTTCTGGTCCACTCCATTGATTTGAGTCCCAGTTTTCCTCCCATCTCTACTGGTTCCCTCTGCGTTTTTCTTCATTTCACTTATTGTAGCCTCCACTTGTTCCTCTAATTTGCGACCAAAATCAACCAATTCTGTGAGCTTCCTAATCACCAGAGCTTTGAACTGTGCTTCTGATAGGTTGGCTACCAGTGCTTTGAGCTCTGCTTCTGATAGGTTGACCACCTCCTCGTCACTCAGATGAATTAGCTCCGGGGCCCACGTCTGTTCTCCCTTTTGAGCCATCCTTGGTTTTGGTGTTTTTGTTTTTGTCTGGTCGTGGCTGTTAGGTAGTGAGGGGTGGAGCCTTAGGCGTTCACCAGGTCAGGGCAGCCCAGTCCCTGGGTTGTGATGCTGGATGTAGGGGCGGGGTCCGAGAGGGAACAATGGCGCTTGCTCTGCACTCTCTAGTGGATTCCAGTCCCTTCAGCCTCTTTCCCCAAGCAAGTTGGGCCCTTCTGGTGCTGATTCCCAGGTGGGTGGGCCTGCACACTCCAGGGCCCCATGCGGTCTCCCTAACAACCTCTCTTGGGAGGCTGGGACTCCCTCCCAGCACCTCAGCCCCCACAAGTATTTTCAGTGGGTGCTTTTAGGCTTCACTTCCTGGTGCTGGGGACCTGAGTCGCACAGTCTGTCTCGCCCGTTTTTACCTGGTTTATCTGTGAGCAAATGTGTGTCCGAGGCCCGCCACCCTGTGCACCCACCTGGCCTCCTTGCATTTGGCAAGGCCGCTGCCTGTGCGCCTGGGGTGACTGTGCCCCGGGGACCACGCTGACTCCTCCCCCCTCACCAGTCCGGGTGAATCGTTGTTGTTGGACTCCCGCACAATTCAATTTCCTCTCTGTCCTGGTTGGGTTTTCTTTTTCTTTTTTGGTTCTATATTTTTGTTGTCCTTAATCTTGGTTGTGAGAGGAGGCACAGCGTGTCCAGCTACGCCTCCATCTTGGCCAGTAAAAGTAGATTCTTGATTAATGGGACTGTTATACCTGCCAGTGATGCCAGAAAACGGGAGTCACCCCGATTGCTCCCTCTCCTTCCCGCTGTACATCTCCAGGACCCCTCAGTCCTCTCTCCTGAACAGCTCTGGTCCATTGCTGTTCTCCACATCCACCCCAGCAGTAGGAGGCGGGGCTCTCATCTTTCACTCACGACTGCATCAGCTCCAACCCATTCTCCTCTGTTGCCACCAGAAGAATCTTTCTACCTCGCAGATATGATGTTATCACTTTCTTGCCTAATACCCTTGATGGCTAGGAATAAAGTCCAAACTTCTCAGCATGAGATCATCACAGTCTCACTGCAAACTGCTACTGTAGTGGTTCTCAAAGTGTGGACTCCAGCTGGCAGCATTGGCCAGACCAGGGAACCTGGTAGACATGCAAAACCTCAGGCTCCTACCCCAAAGCTACCAAATTAGGAACTCTGGGAGTGGGCGCAGCAGTCGTTGTTACGACAAGCCCTCCAGGAGATTCCAATGCTCACAAATTTGAGAACCACTGACCCAATCAATGAATGAGTAGAACGGGGAGAGATCTACCCATGTTTCAAAGCCAAGGTCAAACTTCCAGTTTCAAGGAGTTTTCCTGAGTGCACCAGCCCAGGCTGGCCACTTCTTTTCTTCAACAAATTCTTATAAATTCCACCTGCATAGCCTTTAAAAACCAATTTTCCAAATGTTTAGTATGTTTTCCTTATCTAGATTCAAGATCTTTATAAGCGAGTATCATGTTTCATGCTTCTCTGTCTCTTTAACACTCAACACAGGGCTTAGTATGTAGTGAGTGTGTAACTCAAGACATGGAGTTTGAAAGGGGAATTCATTTGAGTTCCTGGCTAAGGTCTTTAATTAGTTAAGCCATGTATCCATATATTCATTCTTTCATAAATCACATATCTATTGAGTATCTATTATACGTTCGTGCTAGGGATACAATGGTGAGCAAATCTAAGTATGTTTCCTACCCTCTGGTAGCAGAGTAGTCTTCAAACTGCAGGGGGCAACCCCACAGTAGGTCTTGTAATCAATGTATGGATCACAAATGACATATTGAACAACAAAGGATAGAACAGAAAATATCGCAGTGGATTATAGGCAGTGAAGGTAAGTTATGGCCTCAAGAAACTTTTGCCAGTTAAATACAGATGTGTGTAGCGTACAGAGTCATGAAACAAAATAAACAATTTTGCGTGGATAGATGTAAAAAAGAGTTTGACAAACGTAATTCAAGTGGCTCTTTTTAGAATAGCTCGGACACATGAGGAAGGAAAAGGAGCTAACATGTGTTGAGTACCTATTAGGTCCTAGGTGCTTTTGCGTACGTTCTCATTTAATTTTCTGGACCACACTTGGAGGCTGGTGTTGTGGCAGTTTTAGCCCTGAGCAGTGCGGAGGCGCCTCAGGGAGGTTAATTACTTTGCCCAGGGCTGCAGGAACCTGGCGTTAGAGTGGGACCCATGGTCTTTCCACCATGTGGTCGTGGTTAAGCCTTTCATGCGGGCTCGGGCTCCTGTCTTTGGTGTTGGATTCCTAATTAATTGCCTGGGGTATCTCGGGGCCCCTCCTCTTTAAAATCTGTGAGGCAGAAATGGGCTTTCGGTGTGGTTAATATTCAAAAGGAGCCCACCAACAAATTGTCCCAGGGATAATTACCTCAGCTCTGTTTATAGAAAACCATATGTCGATAATAGCACAATTTGCTATTTGCGAAGAGCTGATTTTCTATAAATCTGGAAAGTTAGTGTTGCTTTTCTATAAATATGGAAATGTGCTAATCATCACCTCATCTGCTGGAGACCGCTAATAAATCAGAATGTCATTTACATATTAACCTACCGAGAACAAAGACATCTACCTTCTTTCCCTTTGACAAATGGAATCACGCGCATCCTCTCTCCATGTTTGATGTTTGTCTAGTTTCGCTTTGTCTCCTGCTCATCCTCTCTCTCTCTCTCCGTTTCTTTCTCAGTTCCTTGCTTTCTCTCAACCCATTTCTCTGTCTTTCCTCTTTGTCCCTGTCTTTTTCTCTCTGTGTCCCTTTAAACTATATGATTTTAATAATATTTATAGTCTACTAAGTTCTTATTTCTAAGGAAATCCTTGTGAGGTATAGACATTCATGCTCTCAAAGAGCTGGGCCTGGTATGGAAGTATTTAAGTGAACACATTGGCTCATTTGCTGCCAGGGGATCTTTGGCCCTGGGGTCTGCCTCAGATCCTCCCTGGGTTCGTCCCAGATAATGCACAAAGCTGTAGCTCTAATGTGATCTTAGGTAAAATGCTTCTCCCCCAAAAGACAGCATGAAACCATGCACTGAAAATCTTGTGAAGCCTTGGATGTTGGGGAGGTGATGTTAGGCTTCAGTGGGATCCCCGTTTCCTCAGTGTCTGTGGCTGGCAGCTTTCCACCTTCCGTAAGAACCAGGATAGCTTTGGGCTTGAATTTCTGGATTTTGATTTTCCCCCCTTCTTCATCCTCTCTTCAGAGATCTGATTATTTGTCTTTGTACCAAGGTATGACAAAGAGAATAGTGTATTCACTAGTCTGGCTTCTCTGGAGTCTGGCTCGGTCACAGAGCTGATAATTACCTTAGACAGGTCAGGTGCTCCAGTGACATTGCCCCCATCATGTGTGTTTCCCGCCTCCCTTTGTACCTGCTGCGCTGTCAGCATCCAGTGCACTTCCGTCTCCTGCCCACCTGACAGCGTCAACTCAGATGGACCTTGTGCGGCCATGTCCACCTCCGTGACGCCTGCCCTGACATCCCCCCACCCCTTCTCCGATAGTTTTATTTCTTCATATGTTCATTCTTTCAACCATGTTTCTTGAATTTTTATTATGTCAAGTGAACAAAATCAATATGGTCCCCATCCTTACAAAGCTCATGATCTAGTATAGGAAACACAATAAGCAGCTCACAATCCAGATGTCACCGTGGTTCCTCCTTTACTTCCTGCTCATTGGTACTATCTGTTGACTTCACGTTTAAAACACATGCGGCAACTGTCCTCCCTCATCCATTACCATGTGGCTAGTCTAAGCTGGCCTATTTCTCACCTGGACACTGCTGGAGTATGATGGACCCCTTCCTTCCTTCCTTCCTTCCTTCATTCCTTCCTTCCTTCCTTCTTTCTTTCCTTCCTTCCTTCCTTCCTTCCCCTCCCTCTTTACTTTCTTCCTTCTTTCCTTCCCTTGCTGGTGTCATCATTCTTGTTCCTTTGCACCCTAACACACCAAGCTTACTTTAGCCTACAGTTGGACATTGGCTGTCTTCTCTGTCTGGGCCAGCCTTTCCCTCTGATGTTTGAATAGCTGTATTCTCATCATTTGGATATCGACCTAAATGCCACCTTTTCAGAGAGGCCTTTCCTGATCATGTAGTCAGGTCCCTCTTCGCTATAGAGCTCTATTTTAATTCTCCCAAAATCACTATTCATCCAATAGTTACCATTGCTTATTGCCAATCCCCTCTTTCCAGAAAGCACGTTTCATGAGAGCAGAGACATTATCTCTTTTATTCACCACTATATACGCATCTCCTATAACGGAGCACATCATAGTACGGCCTTGGTAACTATTGTTGAGTGAACAAATCAATATGGAACTGCCGATTGTGGAAAGAGCCATGTAGGAGATGAACGGGTTGTAGAAATAGGCATTAACTGCTGGGGGAGGGGCACGGGGAGGAGACACTTACATGGCTTAGGAGGATCTGGGAGGGTGTGAGGAGGTGAAATTCAGACTGAGATGAGGTCCAAGGCTGAAGCAAGAGACACCAAAGACAACAAGGCAGGTGTCCTGAGCGCAGTGCGCAGCCTAAACAGGAGGAAGGAATGTGTGGCTGAAGCTTGTGGACAGGAGGGAACGCAGGAGCTGAGGCTGGGAGGCGCCTGGATGGGCCTCAGAGGGTCTTGCTGGCGTTGGGAAGAAGCATGGACCACATCTGCTGTGTGGTGAAGGCCACCGCAGTTGCCAGCGGGGCAGAGCTTGGGCCCGTGCATGCACCAGCAGGTGAATCCACTGCTTCGGATAGCACGGATTAGACAGGGCGAGAGCGGACTCGGGAAGGAAAGCTGGGAGCCTCTCGCCGATGTCCGGGCGAGAAACAAGCAACGGAGAGGAAAGACCGCGACAGAATTAGGGTAGATTTTGAAGGGAGCATTTAGATAACTTGTAGATGAGGAGTGAATTGCTCCTTTCTCTAAATTATATTTCCTCTACACAGGCATATACACACACACATGTGCATGCATGCACACAGATGCACACACACTGGGGTGAGAAGAACATGATGTGTTTGCATGGGGGAGCCAGCTTCCTGGTAGAGCTGCCCTTCAGGCTTCAGACAGAATGATGGCAACAGCATGGCTGCTACAGCCAAGAGAAGACTCCAGAATACATAATTTAGAAATGCATACATCATGTCCATTTCAGTTACACATTTGTCTCTGTTGCTGGACAGTGAACTTTCATGTACAAGTTCTATGCCTATTCTGGTATTTTTGCACCTAGCGAGGGCTGGGCCTATGGTAAGTAAACCAGGAATATTTGTTGCGCTGATTTAAACTAACCCTGCTTCTCAGACCACGAATTCTCCATCATTTTGTTTGACTGGTTTCTCCTCCTCCACCTGCTGCTTACATGTGGGCATCCTCCACCGCTCCCCTTCAGGTGAGCGACCCCACAGCCCCATCCGAATCCCTGCCCACATTCCAAATGCCCAGGGGCATCTCTGCTGGGGACCTGGGACCTGCAGGCACTCACATCATGTCCTTCCCACCCCAGTCCCTGCTGAGCTCCCCTCCTGGGGTTCTTTCTCTGTCGGCGATGACACCAGCACCCCCCCCCTCCGCCCGCCCCTGTTTACTGGGTAGACAGAAGTGGAAAAATAATTGACATTCTACTACCTGCTAAGCTCCATATTAATCTTTCCATAATTGATATGCCTTCATATCAGTCTTTTCAATGAATCCTTTTAAAACTTTTCTCCAGTTTTACTGAGCTATAAGTGACAAGATTGTACATAAGTGTAAAGACAAATTAAAGATTATAATTAACTGATAAGACAAATATAACTGTAAGATTACTACCGTGTATAACATGACAATTTGATGTGTGTACATATTGTGAAATGATGTCCCCTATCCAGTTAATTAACACACCCACCACTTCATAGATACGTAGTTACCTTTTTTTTTTTTTTTTTTTTTTTTGTGAGCACATTAAAGTTCTATTCTCTTAGCTCATTTCGGTTGTACAACACAGTGCTCTCAACTGTGCT
The DNA here is from genome assembly GCA_004027475.1 of Anoura caudifer. Taxonomy (NCBI): domain Eukaryota; kingdom Metazoa; phylum Chordata; class Mammalia; order Chiroptera; family Phyllostomidae; genus Anoura; species Anoura caudifer. The sequence goes on from PVKU01005960.1 coordinate 68,695, forward strand.
CCCCATGCTGCGCATTAGACCCTCCGACCTTACCCATCTTACAGCCGAGGGTTTGCGCCCTCCGACCAGCCTCTGCCCCCAGGGGCAACCAGTTTTCTACTGTCAGTTTCTAAGAGTTTGACTGTTTTAGTGGCGGGGCTGGAGGGGGGGGTCCACATGTAAGCGATACCATGCGGCATTTGTCTTTCTGTTTGGCTTATTCCCCGTAGTGTAATGCCCTCCACACTGTCACAAAGGGCATATTTTTAAGGCTGAGTGATATTGCATCATATACCTATGCTGCACTTTCTTTATCCGTTCGTCTGTCGACTCAGGGTGTTTCGGTCGCTTGGCTATTGAGAACAATGCTGCTATGAATGCGACATCTTTTCGAAGTAATGATTTCGTTCCTTTGGATATTACCCCAGAAGTTGGACTGCTGGGCCATATGATAGTTCTATTTTTAATTTCTTGAGGAGCATCCACGCTGTTTTCCACAGTGGCTGTACCAGTTTACATTTCCACCAACAGGGGGCACAAGTGTTCCCCTCCTCTACATCCTTGCCAACATTTGTGACCACTTACCTTTTTGGTAATAGACATCCCAGCGGGTGTGAGGGGATATTTCATTGTGGTTTTGATTTGTTTTCCTGATGACTCACAACATTGAGCACCTTGTCATGTACCCGTCGGCCACTTGTACCTCTTAATCTTCCCATGATTTTGTGTGAGATGAGAGGTTTTTTTTCCTTCTATGGATGAAGGAACCAAGGCTGAAAAGTCCTATCATTAGCACATGAAACATACGTGTGACGGTCTGAGTTATGGTCCAGGCTTCTTTCCTTTTTATTCCAGCTGCTTTTGTCAGGACCCGCAACCTGGGAATAATTTGACTTTTCCTTCTCTCCTCCCACATGCATTCTTAGTCACCTCCTCAGTGCCCACAACCTGTCCCTTCCTGTCCCTTCCCGTAGTGACTGCTGCTCACTATGCTGGGCCATGCTGTCTCTGCAGGTTCCCTGTAGCCAAGCAGGCATGTGCGATGAGAAAGGTATCAGAGCTTAGATGAATGTTCTATAATACCTTTGGGACAAAGATGGTCCGTTTGAACCATCCCCCATCCCCCACTGCTTTTTGCTAATGGGGATGCGTCTTGGCACATTGTTTCAGCTTCTGTGCCCTTGGTCTCTCAAAATGCAACATAAAATAGAGTTTCCTATCCGTTAAAGAATCTAAATAAGTCTGATAGGACGCCACTAACAGAAATGCTGTAATGGAAACAACACAGGAAATACCAAGTAAACTAAAAGTCCTCAGGACACCAAAGGCTGATGATTCCACAGTTTTTGGCCACATTAAAAGGGCTGTGCAAAGACCTTACGGAAAATGACTTCCGTTGATTTTTTTTTTTCCTGTGAAGGAAACCAGCAGCATTTGGTGGCCCCATGAAAGCTGGCAAGCAGTTTGGTGGTGAAAGGCTCTGCCATTTAAGAGTTAATACTTCACATCTCCGCATCTCATTTTCCCATAACTAATGTAGGGATCAGAAGCTACTTCAAAAGGCTACTATGAGAATTAACCCAGATGATATTTTTAGAAGCACTAAATTAAAGTACTATTTAAACAGCAGTCACTGTTACAGGTTACAGTTTTAGGAGTGGCCAGTAGGTAGCAAAGTCAACTGGATTGGGGTCTGTGGAATGAGAAGTGTGCTGGCGATGTAATAGGAAGGCACCCAGACTTTGGGGTCAGATGCATCTGGGCAGGGGCCTGGGTCCTACCGTTTAGAAGCTGCGTGACCTTGGTCAGGGTGCTTGCTTTCTCTGAGCCACAGTTTCTTCCAGACCTAAATGGAATGATAAGAAGGGTTCGTCTGAGAATAATTCCACATGCATTTTGCATAATAAAATGTTTAAACAGATTTCTTTTCCTGTTAGTGCAGGATATTAGTATAGCAATATTTGGTAAAAGTGTACTTTCTGTCATGAGATGTGTGATCATGGACATGCTATTCCATGATGTTAAGTCTCAATCCCCTTGCTTGCTAAGCTGGAGATATTGATGACATCTATCTCGCAGGGCAGTTATGGGGGATGTGTGAACTTATCTACAGAAAATATTTAGGGCAGACTCTAAGAAGCGTTCAATAAATGTCAACTCTTGGAAAGGGCTCTGAATCAGATTGCCTGGATCGAATCTCACCTCCACCACATACCACCCATGCGACCCTTGGGCGAGTTAATTAGCCTCCCCATGCCTCAGTTTCCTCCTGCTCTAAATGAGGCAACAACAATACATACTTCATAGGGTCATTGTGAACGTGGAATGAGTCCATCTGTGTGAGCGCGCGGCCCAGCTCCTGGCATGTAGTAAGAGTTAAAAAATGTTGCCTACCATTGCTGTGCTATGTTGGTTGGTATTATTATCACCATGTTTTTTACCCCCAGTTTTCCAGTTATCTCTACAATATTAACTGTCCTCTCATCCGTGGAGTGGGGGTAGTAAGACGGCCTGTCTCGCAGGGGCCTGCAATTAGTCGGCTCGGAAACGGTGCTCAGATGGAAGGGTAACCATCGGCACTGTGTCCGGCCTGCTGAGGCCAATGGTTCTGCTGGAGACTTGGAGCCTCAGCCATCACGCCTCCCTCCCCACCCGCCCATGTCTTTGATCAAGGTCATTCATTGCTGTCTCTAGAGCTTCATCCAGTTTTGGAGGGACTGCTCTTCCCGTTTATCAAGGTCACTTTGAATTCTCATCACTATCTTTCAGCGTGGTAACAGCTCTGCCCAAATCTGTGCCTGCATCCCATCATTCCTCCTTTGACAGATGCCAGGTAACAGTGACCCTGGGAAGGACCCCTCCAGCCAGGGTCCTTGAACCAGCTGGTCTCCCACCTAACACACAGGGCAGAAAAAAGCCACAGGGACACAGAACCTGGCTGAAGTTTGTGTTAAGTACAATTCTGTGCTCTCTTCCTTCCCTTCCTTTCCTCATTCATTCACTCATTCATTTATCTCTTCATGCAAAAGAACACTTATTAAGCACTCACAACATGGTAAGTGGGCACTGCCCAGATACCAACAAGGTTCCTCTCATCCAGGGTTTATGGAAGGTAGAGAGGTTCCTCTTTGCCACAATTATCTGGATTATGGTCAGGGATGATTTACTACAAAGACAGCCAAATGGCTGCCACCTAAAATGAATTAACAACTTAGTTTTTTTTTTTTCCACTGTAATTAGAGTTAACAGAAATATTTGGTTTTAATAAAATATATTTACACATAACAACTCCTAATATAGGTAAAGTACAATGCATTCACATCCGCTTTACTCGTGTACCAGTTTAAATGTTGATCCCATCCAAAAACACCCTTGCAGGGATGCTCAGGGTACTGTTGGGCCAAATAGCTGGACATAATCATGGCTCAAACTGATATATGAAAGTAACCACCGCAGGAAGGTAGGCAGGGGCGGGAAGCTAGAGGCAGATGTAAGTAATAACTGTCAAGACAGGTGCAGGAAGCCTTGCGCAATGAAACAGTTTACGCAAACGGAGTGACAGCGCTCACTGAGTTCCAACTCCGTGGCAGACGGGTGCTGAGTCCTTACACGCGCACCGTCCCATCCGAGCCCTGGCAGTGCCCCGAGCTGTGTGTTGCGGCTGCCCCCATTTCACGAACGAGGTGAACCAGGACCCGAAGGGAGGAAATGATGCGTCCGAGGTGGCACCATGGGTTGGAAGCAGAGCGGGGTTTGAAACGAGGACTTCTGCTTCCCAGTCAGTGCTGCTTCTGGTAGATCTGGATGTTTCATGTCACTTATCTTCCCCTTAAACACCATTAAACTGCTTGCGGTAGCTTTGCAAGTGGTTAAATTGGGTTTCAAAGGTAATTAAGGGAGTAGTGCACTCAAATTGATCCCTGAATACACTTTTGAGCCAGTTAGACCCATTGTTGGAGAACTGAAATTGGGAGAACTGTTAAAAGGTAAAACTGACCAGCTTGTGACTGTCTGTTCTGAAGCGGAGGTACAGTCAGAGATTTGGGAAGAAGCATGGTGCGCTGGCAGCCGTGACATGAAAAGAGGTGTGCCTCGGAAAAGGTGTCTGAGCCGGTGACATCAGGTGGCATCAGGTGGCTGTAACAGCAAATGCTACCGGGACTGCTGAGTCGAGGGTTGTGTCACCAGCCAGGGGCTCCGCCAGAAAGGGCTGTGATCAGTTGGAGATGCCTGTCAGAGGCAGGAGACGGGACGAAGGCCTCTGGGCTGCGCATTTCCTATTCCTTTACGAGGAGGAGGCAAAAGCAGCCCAGGTGATTAAGCTGTGTATGGAGAGTAATGGGGTGGGACAGATGCATAATTTAAATCCCTCAAATTTCTCGTACTTCCCGTCACATTTATATGTAAAGTTGCTGTTGCTTGCTTATAATTCCCTTTCAAGAAGTTTCCCTTGTTACCCAAAGGAGGAGGTAGGAAACACTCAATCTCTGGGGAAAACCCTTCCCGGAATCTAATTTCCATCCCTCCACCCATTGGTTCAGGCATCCATTCATTCGCCCAGTAAATATTCACTGAGAACCCCTGATTTCTGGGGATGCACAGACCTCTGCCCGGGAGAAATGTGCAGCAAACTGGGGGCGAAGAACAATACCATGTGATAAATGCTTAAATAGAAATGAACACAGTAGAAGCACAAAGGAGGAATCAACCACCTCGTTTCTGTCCCGTTTTCCAGACCCCAAAGACATTCACACCTGATCTTCCAAAATCAGGAGGAGGAGGAGTTTCTCTGGTGGAGAAGGGAGTTGGGGCTTTGTAAGCAGAAAGTTTCGTGAGAATGGCTGAGGCAGCAAGGTGAGGAGTAGGAGGCAAGTGCCCAGGCTCACGCCAAGGTCAGACCCCGTTGTGGAGGGCTTGCCCCGGGGGCCAGTGCCTAAGTGAGAGCGGTCCTGTGGCCGGACTGTGGCAGGAGTCAGGGTCAGCCTCCAGGGGGTCACAGACAGGATGACAGGCTGTAGCCTGGGAAGCAGCCGGAGCCCTGCAAAGGTGAGCATTCCGGAGAGGAGGGGCCCTGGCCCTGGCCAAGTGGCCAGCATTCACGTGAGCACGCCCTGGCCCCGCCTGGCCCTTCAGCCCCACCGCTCACCTTGAGCCTCCTATGCCGAGCTGCCTGCTGGTCCTTCAACTTAATCACACTCCCTTTCTCCTTGGGGCTTTGCAGAAAGGAGCCTGCTGCTCCTTCTACCTGGAACTATGTTCCCTCCCCCTCCCCGGCTCCTCTTCCTCTGGCTAGCGCTTGCTTATCCTTGGTCTCTAGGTAGATGGGACTCTTCCAGGCTGTCTTTCCGTCTCCCCAGGTCAGGGTGGGGCGTCAGTCTCCGTGCCCTGGGACCTCGCTCCATGCATCGCACTGTCGCAACTGCCTGTCCCCATCACGCAGCTCGTTGATGGCATGTCCCGCAGTTTTGCCCAGAGGCTGAGGCTGCCCAGAGTGAGGGCTCGATGTCTTTCTCGCGGGGATGGTTCAGAATCCAAGCCCATGTATGTTGGACATCCTCTGGTGCTTTCCTGCAGCGTCAAGGATGGATTCTTAAAAAGTCTGAACTCGATGGGACAGTGGCGTGAGCAGGAGCCTGACTGTGAATGGTCTTCTATTTACAGCGAGGCAGTCTGAGCTGGCCCAGAAGGACTTTTGCTGTGCCTGCTAACCAGCCAGTCACCCTGAACAGACAGGCACTAGATTCTAACAGGCTCCCAGCTTTATCCTCAGTTACCATGACAACCAGGCTTCACAGTGATGGATGGTATTGATTGACTGACAGGCTCCTGGTGTCTTGGCTCTGTCCCCGCTCCCCTTAAGTCATTTGCATACACATGGAATTGAGCGATACTCAGTGCCATCCTTCTGATTTTGTCTTGATTTTGAATTTTCACCTCTATCACTGAAAACAGGCCCAGCCTTAAAGGAGAAAAGGTGGGACGATGTCGAACTACTCCCAGAGCTACCTTTAATTCCCCTTCCCGTAGGGGATGCGATGCGTCGTGGAGAAGGTGGGCTTTGGACGCGGACTTTCATTTAATCCCAGTTCTACTATTTACTTATTGTATACTTTTGGGCAAGTGACTGAAAATACCTAAGCCTCTATTTATTCATTTCTAAAATGGGGATCATTGTACCTGTTTGTGGAGTGGCATGTGGCCACCAAGTGAGAGAACACATGGAAAAACTTTGCCCAGCACATAGTGATGCCTGTCAAAGGCGGGGATTCCCTGGCCCTTCTTCACCCACTCATGGCTCAGGAGCTCCTACCGCAAAACCCAACTCCTCAGCCTCCCTTCCTCTCTCACTTTCCAGATGCAGAATCTGGAATGAAGAGCCCAGTCTCTATATGCTGCAGCATTTCTAGCAACGGTAATAATAGTCCTATTTGACCATCATTGCCAGAGCTGATCCAGGCACCATCTCCAGCCCCATTGCTGGCATGGCTTCTCTCCTTGAACCCCTGCAACAACCCTGGGAAGTAGACACCATTAAAACCCCCATCTCACGGGTGAGAAAGCTGCGGCACAGGGAGGTTAAACAGTTTGCCGGGATAGTAAGTGAGCGTGGCAAATTCCAGCTCAGGCCATCCGCATTTCAGAGCCCGGTCCCCAGCGACACCGCCTCTTGTCATGACCGAAATTACCTGGAAGGGCCAGCGTCCCTGAAGACAGCCCCCGATCAGGCAGAAGAGGGGCCCAAGGTTGCAGCTCCAGCGCTGCCCACTCCTAGCTCGGAGCTGCTTTACGGAATGAGGCGGCTGTGGGCAGAGGGGCCTGGTCAGGCCACGGCTGTTCGCGCCAGACGTTGAGTTTTTCTCCACAGACTGCGATGAAAGGGAACGCGCACCGAGTTCGGGTGCGGTCTACCTTACATCGACCCCCTGTTCTCAGAGTCTTTGGTCGTGGAACTCGGGGCAGGTAATCAAGCCACAACAGCCCAGACCTGTTGACACGGTGCCGCGCCAGCCCTGCTCTTAGGGACGCAGGTGTGGAAACTACTGTCACCCCCATGTTACCAACGGAGAAAATGAGGCCCGCAGAGGTTCTCGGCGACTTACCCCGCACCATAGTGTGAGGGGCGGTTGAACCCTGACTGCAGAGTGTGCACTCCTAACCCTCACAGGTACTGCCTTTAGCAACCCGGGAGCTTGTGAAAGTGGGTAGGCCTTCCAAGCCTCCTTGTAGGGTTGTTGCGAGCCCCCAGTGAGGTAATGCGGGTAAAAGTGCCTTATAAAATATCGAGTCTTGATCAAGGACGCATGAGGTTTTACAGCTATGTGATTTGCGTTGTCAACCAAAAGAAGGCCTGTGAGTCCCAAACATTTTCGAGGTATTGCCGAGATAGGTTGGGGACCAGCCCATCACTGAGCACATGCCAGGCTCTGTGCTGAGCCCTGTAAACTCAGAAGGTGACTTCCTGAGTTTGCAGTATAACTGAAAGAATGGACCACGAAAGTGGCAAATTACTAGGGCATGCTAAATATCGTGCTGGAGGGAAGACCTGGATGCTGTGGAGGGCACACAGGGACATCGTGGGGACACATCGTGGGGACGTCCCTCCGGACTGAGGGGACGTTTTCCAGGGCTGAAAGGAGCAGCTCAGTGAAAGAGGTGGAGGGACTTCGTGGACAGAGGTAACAGCACACGCAAAGGCCCAGAGGCACTTGTGCTGTTATTCCCAGGTGGCTGGGGAGCAGCATGACTCAGTGGGGGAACAGAAGCACAGCACAGAGGGAGCATGTACATACATCAGCTACCACTTCCCAGCTCATCCAGCCGCAGGCCGCACAGTCGTCTTTTCCAATGCAATGACATGAAATAGACTGCACGGTTCTTCCTTTCCATTCCCAGGCTGTCTTTGGGCTCAACCAAGGCAGCAAAGCAACGCAGCAGGTAAATCACGGCATCCAGATGGGCATTTGTTCGTTGCAAGGAGATAAATAATGCATTACACCTGCTGTTTTCCACCTGATGCTTTTAATCTGAGGAATGACAGGAACTTGGTGCATTCTGCTACCTCAGAAGTCAAGCTGCCTGGTTCTGCCTCAGGGCCACCTTGGGGCGGCATCTCCACAGAGGCAGGAGGACAGCTCCCACACCTGCGCCACGGCCAAGACCAGGTGGGACGCAAGCAGTAGACATGGCGGCCAGCGACAGTCCTCTGGGCCCCTGGCCTGACAGGCAGGTACAACAACAGCTCCTCTCGGGACCAGATGACAGTGGACGGTGACCCGGGTCTCCCGGTACTTCCTTGCATCTCCTTTTCACTCCTGAGTTTGGGTCATATTGGGCTCTCTCGGCGGGATCCCTATGGTCTCAATGTCCTCCTCGCTTTGTCTGCCAATCCCCACTCGTCCTGGTGTCCTTCCTCCGATCCCCAAGGAAGGCTTTCCTGACCCTGCCGCCCTCTTCCCGAGTCCTCATCGCACAGTACAGCAAATGTCTGTTTACGTGTCTTCTGCTCCACGCTTGGCTGTCAGCTCACCCAGAACGAGCACTCCCCTTACGCCTCTGCTTCCCAGATGCCTGGCGCACGCACAGAAAGAAGTCGTCCAGTTCTCATCAAAGGTGTCTCCATTGTTCTTCAGGTGTCTGGTGTATTCTTAAAATTGCAGAAACTTGGTTTTAAAGGAGACCTCAAAAGACCACTGGTCAATTCTTCAATCACTTCCACTGTGTCTCTCAAAGGCCAACAGCCCACCTCTGCTTAAAACTGTCCAGGTACAGGTTGCTCACGGTCTTACGAAACAGCTCCTGTCTCCTTGGCCTCTGGCCATCACGACCATTTACCTTATGTGGAGCCTAAACCCATCTCCCTGTGGCTTCTAACCTTTTCTAACCAAAAAGACCTTGCTCTTTTCCTTGTGACCACACAAACACACCTCATTCCTTCTCTTCAAGACAGTTCTCTGCAGAGGTGAATCCAGACCTATTGATCGCTCTTACAGGGAGAGCTCTCCTCCCTGGTTCAGGCACTTATCCCGCATCCCCTCCAGAATTCCCGAAAGGAAATGGCTTTGAATTTCTTCACATCCTCATCATCCTTATGCTTATTCTTCCCCAGTCACTCTCCACTTTCATTTATTAACAAAATTTTAAGCGTACACTACATTACTGGTAGTTAGAACTTCCTAATCGTGCATAATTTAAACTTCAGGCCTATCGATTAGCAACCCCTCCTTCAACCTCCCTCCCAATCCCTGATTCTGAGTTTGACTCTTTTACATACCTCATTGCAGCGGAATCCTGTGGGCTTTGTCCTTTGGGGATGGGCTTATTTCCCTCGGCACAGTGCCCTCAAGGCTCAGCCGTGTTGTGGCATGTGGCAGTGCATCCTCCTTTTCTTTTTTAAGGCTGAATAACGTCCAACGAATGCCCTTTTTCTTATCTCCTTTTAAAAGTGTGGCTCCCAGGACTTTTCACCGGGCTCCGTGGTTCCCTGACCCGTGTAGAGAATGAGATTACCCCCTTCTTTCCTTTATCGATTATCATTTTCACCTGGCTTCATTCCCCTACAGAGCTGGATCTTATCTGAAACTGGGGCCTTTTCTCTTGTTCTTCTGCTGAAGCAGTGCCTGTTCCTTCCTGAGCTCGAGCACTTGTCTTTTTCCCTCAGAATAGGATGTTACAGCTTTCTGAACTGAATCTCATTTTGCTAGGCTTGGTCTGTCCATCCATCCAGCCTTCTGAGGGCTTTTCAGATCCTGATTCTTTATCTGAATTATCCTTGGCTTTCCTAGTTTCTTCTTCTGGGGAAGGTACAATAAGCCTGGCTGCTAAGTCCATATGCAAGGCATTGACAGAAGCTTTGGCTGAGACCCGGCAGAGGCCAGCACTCGGCAGCAGGCCACTCGAGCTTCTCTGTAGGACCACGGAACTCCAGGTCTGGTCCCAGAGGCACTGCATAGGAATCACCTGTGATAAATCATTTAAAAAGCAGATTGCCGATCACTCAGAAGTGGAATTGGCCCTGATGGAAGTGGGGCCCAGGCACCTGTATTTTTAATAAGCACTCAGATCATCTCAATGTGCAGCCGGGCATGGGAATCATCAACTCCAGATTTCGCTGCGTTCAAAAGCCAGAACGAATACCAGTGTGATCTGATCCGAAGTTGACATCTAAGGGGTCCAGCCTGCTGAGACCGGGGCAGAGCCGTGACAGGGCACTGCCTGGTTCTGTGAATGTGGTCGGGCTACTCTGCCACACACCCGTCCCTACAGGCGCTACACAACTGCTCCAGATTGTTCTCTGCTCCTTCACCCCCTGCCTCCTCTGCTCCGAGCTTCCCTCTCTGGCTCCTCTGTGTCTTAGATCTTGGAACCACGTCTGAGCTCCTCTGCCCCCCCCCACCCCCTAGTTTACTGGTTGTGGCTTTACATGTGTGCTCTGCAGAGAGCTCTGGTTTGGCCGCCCCACGGCTGCTGGAGTGACCCCTCCTCTCACGCTGGCACGTCGAAGCAGCAACTCTCGGGTATGAGTTAGCCCTCATTTGCTGTATTGTCCACACCTGCTGGCTTCTCCAGCCCGGACTCTTACTTATTCAGATTTGCATCATGTTCACATTAATTTGGTTCTCACTGTGTCTACATTGCCCCACGTACAACGTGCTGCGGTTGGAGCACAGTAGGTTCTTGTTAAATTTTTCTGCCTGACAGCAGAATTCTTTACTCTGATGCACTAGCTGGAATTAGTGAAAATACCACAGGCTTCCAGGCAAGACAGACTTGAATTTGCACCTCAGGACCACCATGTTTTAGCTGTTTGGCCTTACACGAGATAATTAACCTTTGTGAACATAGGGCATCCCAACTAAAAATGACAAGTGTGGGCTAGATGTCTAAGGACACTTTGAGCTCTCACACTGACCACCCTTTCTGGCGGCTACCCGACTCCGGGGCCCCCGGAAGGTAATTCTTTGCGGTCAGATTGTGCTTTCCAAATCCAGCTGCTGGAATTCTGCTCTCGCAGCAGCACGGGGTGGGCTGTCAGCACAGCCTCAGAAGCGTGATCACCCCGCAGGCACCCCCCAGCCCCCCTTAATCAGCCAGTCCTGCCACTTGAATTCGGCAGCACTCCACCACTCACCTCAGTAATTAATCTGGCTTCTGCCCGTGAATTCCTCCTTTCATCCACTTGTGTTTACCACTGTTGAAGCATTTTTTAATCAAAACAATTAAATATGCTAAATCTTCCCCAATTAGGAATGCATTAAAAATTAAAAGTGCTTGAACAGAAATGGTAGAAGAAGCCCTTTGCCTGGTTCTGAGTGCCGGTGCTTAGAACATCACTCCTCCCGGGCCCTTTCCGCTCGGGGTTGTTCAGATGCTGGGGCGCACAGAGGCGCAGAGGGCTGCCGCTGAAGGGGGCCTTGGAGACAGACCGGTCCAGCTGCCTCTCTGCGTACAGGGGAAGCCGAGGCCCAGGGAGGTCATGGGCCCCTTCTGAGCTCGTACGGGGTGCGAGTGATGGGGTTTTTGTTTTGTTCTGTGTTATTATTTTTTTAAAAAAAACTAGAATTTGTATGTGTTTAAGGTATACAGCATGATGATTTCATATACAAGGTGAAATCGTTACTATAGTCAAGCTGGTAATTTACCTATTTTTTCAGGCAGTTGCCATTTTTGTGTGCACGGGAGACCACCTGAAGCTCACCCTCTTTGCAAGTTTCCCGCATCCAACACAACATTACTAACTGTGGTCCTCAGGCTGTCCGTTAATTCGCTCTCCACACGTTTTCAGTCCGCAGAACTGCAACTCCGTTCCCTCTGAGCGGCCACGGCCCCTCTCTTCCTCCCGGTTCCTGGTGACCACTGTTCTCCTCTCTGCTTCTACACATACGACTTTTTAAGATTCCACGTAGAAATGAGACCCTGCAGTCTTTTTCCTTTTGTGTCCTGCTTGTTTTGCTTAACATAATGTCCTCCAGGTTCACCCAGGTTGCTGTAAATCTGTGCATGGCCAAATCTCTTAATTTTTTAAGGCTGAATGGTATTCAGTTCTATCTACCTATCTACATACAGATAGATAGATAGATAGAATGGAACATATTGTATATATAGTCCCAATTTTTTTCCTTTCACCTGAGTGATTGAGATTTGAACTCAGGATTTCTGACTTCTAAGGTTCTTCCCACCAGAAGCCCTTACCAAAGGACTCGTGGCGATCATTCACTCTCTCCTTTGTTTCCTAAGCTAACCATTATTCTGAAAATAGTTACCGCACTCCTCCATGGCAAACACTGCACTGCTCTGCTGACCACAGAGTGGCGAGCAAGATACAAGTTCTTGAACTCCTATAGAGTATGCAGTTTAACTGGGATGCAGGCAGGCAAAATTTGTTGCTGAATGCTCCCTTGAAAATATTCAATCTAGTCCTCAACTCAATTGAATTACAGCCCTAAATGATTTTTCCTCTGTGGTTGCCAGAATAATATAGCAACTCGTAATAATTATTATATAGTTGCAATTAATTAAAAGTGATGACTTTCAAAAATACAAACAGTAATTCACAATCTTCGGAAAACTTCAGCTGCAGAAAGAGTTGGACTCTGCAGCCGTGGTCAGGGTCTTGCTCGAATCTGTTTTTCTAGCCTTATCTTGCCAGGCCGACCAAGGGATGGAAACCCAGCGCTGTTCACCTACAGGCTGTGGGATGAAGGGGAAATGACTGTACCGCTTTCAGAATTATGTTCTTCATCTGCAAAATTCAGGTTCCTCAGCGGGACTAGTACAGAGACTGCTAATGTGGGACTCATAGCTCTCCTGGGGTGGGAAGGCAGGCAGACTCCCCTGGGAGAGATCTCCAGCTCCTCACAGCTCTCTGGTCTCTCCACGGTGCAGAGAGGTCATGGGCAAAGGGACTGCGGCAACTGTGATCCTTCAGGTGCAAATACAGCACGTTGGTAGCTCTGACGAAAGAGGAAATGATTCTGATCTCATGCAAAAATGCTTCATGGAGTAAACTTTGGAAAGAGGGTGAAAGGCAGAGAGGAAGGGGCAACATGCGCACAGCTGCAGAGTGAAAGTGGGCCGGGCGCTGTGCTGAGCCCAGGGGTACGTGGGGATGAACGAGAACCGCTGCCCCAGGGAGGCCCCAGGGAGAATGCGCAAAGGACAGCGAACTAACGTTTCTGAGCAACTGGTATGTGCAATGCATATTCCTTCTTGCTTCAAGACTTACTGGGGCTGGAACCACCCAGAAGAGAACATTGAAACTGGGCTAAAGAACGGGGATTTCAACCCAGATTTCTGAGCCTCCAAAACCAAAGCGGTTTTTACTACGGTGAGCTGACTGTACCCTAGTAACAGTAGTTTAGCAGCTCAGCATTTTTGGTTTCTGTCTCCTTGCTGCAGATACTACCTTTGAAGATATCCAGACATGCTTTGGAATGTCTGTGGGCATTTCTTACATGTTTTCAAACAGCCTGGACATTGGAGGAGGTTTATCAGGAAAACAGTGTAAAAAACATGGAAGTGGTTCTTCCGGTAAGTATTTAGTTAAAAGTCTCCTGAAAAGAAAGGCCAAACTTTTCCTTGGACACGCCCTTGGGACGTGAAAATGACTCCGCAGCCCCATGTCCCAGTCGATTCCATTTCCGTCGATGGCCCGCCTGAAGAGCTGCTAAATACACCAAGCCAATCACCTGTGTTGGCTCTGTTTTTGAGTCAGCCATGGGTTGAGATCACCTTAGACCTATTTGATTCTGTATGGTGCGTGCTCCTAGAGTTTAAACACTAGATAAAGGTCTAAGTAAGACCTAGGATAAAAGAAATGTGTAGACAGAAGCTGGAAAATCGACTGTTGAGATAAAAAGCCCATCAGGATACAGTCCAAAGGGAGGGAAGGTCCCAGAGAGGGGAGAATTGGGTTATCAACTTCAAGCTCAAGAAATAAATATTAGAGAAAGATTATACAGGTGTACTTTGTGATATTTCCTGAGCCAGTCAATGTGTGTGTTCATGTATTCATTCATTCATCATGCATGTATTGAGTGTTTTTTTAGGTGGGAGACATGGAGAATGCAGGAATGATGACACAGCTTAGAGTGTAGTGGATGAGGTACATCAAAAACATGTTTGAATGACTCCCATTGCGTGAGGCTACTCATGTCTCAGAGCTGAAATCAAATGGCTTCTTCTCTCTGATGCCCTTCCCACCTCTCTCCATTTCCCTGCAGAGATTCATTCACTTTTCTTCCTGACCTGTCTCCCCTCCTCCTAGAGATCTGCCCATGTATTTCCCTGCACCCCTACGGTGCCCCATAGAGACGTTCACTGTTTAATTGGGCCTATTTGGCCTATGGGGGGCACGGAGTAAGCATTTGACATGTGAATGAATAAATGAACGAGTGAATGATCATCTGAGAGGAGATGAATGATCGTACTCTCTCCCTCCTCCACGTTGGGCTGGGTGGTCCTCCCATCGTCTGCTTTAATCCAGAGTATGAGCCCGTTTCCAAGTGTTTGTCCTATCCGTCCCCTTTGTCCTGTTAGGTAACCAAGCAAGATAAAGCAATGCAAGCCAGCTCTTCGAAAAGCGCACAAACTTCGTCCCAAATCTCATTAGTGAGGCTTGCGTACCCATTCTTTGGCTTTTTGGGAAATTAGCTAACGCGTTTATCCTCCTGACAGATTCCAGCGAACATAGCTCTGCGGTGGAAGATGTCATTTCTCGGGTGCGAGGTGGCAGTGCCAGCTGGGGTTTTGGCTTAGCTCACAACCGGAGCACCGTTTCCTTTCGTTCCTGGGGGAGGTCACTGAAGTATAGTCCTGCTGTTATTGATTTTGAGGTAAGTCTTTTCGCAGTTGAAGAAACTCTACGTCCGTGAGGAATGAAAGTGAAACGGACCAGATCCTTTCATATTTCGTGTTATGAGCCCATCAAAGAACAAGATTAAATGGTAACGGCACACTGAACTGGTGGCCCTCCCCACGCCTGGCTCTAGGGAGCCTGTGACTTCGGACCCAGGTCCTGGGGGAGCTGGGCTCAGAAGTGCAACAGCCGGTCGGTGCCCTACGTTTACACTTTGAGTAGTCCCAGGGTTTCTTCGGGCGTGGGTGACGTTTAAAATAATAATAATTTTTATTCAGACATACAAGACTTAAAAAACCACATCTGTTAAATCAGAAGCTGGCGAACTTTTTCTTGTAAAGGAGCAGATAGCAAATATTTTAAGCCTTGTAGGCTGCGTACAGTTTCTGTTAAAGCAGTTTTATTTCTTCTTCTTCTTTTTTACAACCTTCTACAATAATAAAATAAAAATTACACTTTAAATAATAAAATAAAAATATGGAAGCCACTCTGAGCGCAAAGGCCATGCGCAAACAAGCGATGGGGTGGGCGTGGTCCCACACGTACCTGCAGAGCACTGCCCCCGCTCTCAGCGGTCCTCTGTCTTCGCCACTGTGGAGCCCCCGCAAGGACACGACTGTTCCCATCGGGAAGGTTAGGACACTGGGGCTCCAAGTGCCCAAGTGACTGATTTAAGATCACAGAGCTCATAGGTAGTAGTACCCGCATCTCAGACCTTTGGATTTCATATCCAGTTCCCATTTCCCTCTATCCTAGCACCTACCTTAAAGCCACAGTTACCAGCCACTGGGGGCAATTTTGTGCCCGTGGGGCAGTTTAGCAATGTCTGAAGACATTTATGGTTGTCGCAACTGGGAGCGTGCTACCGGTGTCTAGTGGGTAGAGGCCAGGGATGTTGCTAAACACCCTGCCATGCCAAGGACAGTCTCCGCCACAAACAAATATCTCTCCCCAAACGGCGGGGTTGAGAAACCCTGCCTGAAACCCCTCGCCTCACAAAGGGAGTAAAATGGCATTCATACTGCAAATAAGTATGGTTCTACCGGTTGTCAAACCACTTCTTGTCATATGCGAGAGGAGCCCATTAAAAGAGAATTATATTGGGGCTTTTAAATAAAATAGTATTGTTTTCCTGCCAACGTTCTCCTTGTCCTTGCCAATTTTATACACATATTTAAAATTCCAGTTGTAGATACCTTCCTCTTCTTAAAATATATGCCAATGGTTAAACCTAAAAGCCTATTATAATACCCTGCTCTCTGTGAAGAGAGAGGCCCAATGAATTAACCTGATTTTATTTCTTCTCCAATAAGAAAGGGACCATTTTCATACACCTGTAATTCACACAGGGTCTGAAAACTTCTATCATCAAACTATTAGTGATTTGGGCAAAAACGGTAGAATTGATATCAAGAGTAACACATAAACTTTTGTGAGCAAGAGGTGAAATTTGCATTTGCCTTGAGCACACCTTCCAAGGGAAAGACTCATTCTTGATTTGAAGACTAAATGCTATCTTGTGGGAAAGAAAGTCTGGGTTTGGGGTGAGAAAGATATAGTTTGGTTCATGGCTTGGCAAATTTTGATGTGTAACCTTTGACAAGTTACTTAATTTTCCGAGCCCCATTTTCTCGCTCTGTAACGTGGGGGTAATAGAATGTTTTGCCACAAGGTTAGGGAGGGAGAAGGGGGTACTTAGGAAATGTCAGCTGCGGAAACAGGTTCACGGAGGGTAAGCGGGCGGGCCGAGGCTCCCGTCTGGCAAACAGCCGAGCCCACTGCAGCCATGTGTGACAGACTCGAACCCCCACAACCACAGCCCACGTTTCCCCCTGAAGAGTCTGAATCCCGTACATTACGCTGCTGGTGGTTACGGAGCAAGGAAATGATACAGCTCGCGCGGCGCTTTAAAAAGAGCGTGCTCACAGAGGTAGGAAGGGTGAATCAAGGGAGAGAGAGCCGGTAGGCCAGGGGGCGAGTTAGGGGGTGAGCTGGAAACCTGAGATCAGCGCAAACGATTATTTGCTTGCACATCCCCAGAACATAGCCGCCCTTACCTATGGTAGGTATTTGAGTGAATGTCGCCATCGCGCTCCGTGATGTGATGTTGTGATGCTGTGTTCTGCTATATATTGTTGTGCTACGTTAGGTTATTTCCTGTTGCCACATCACACTGTTTGCCATCTCTGAATCTATTTTCTCATCTGTAAAATGGGAACAAGACCGTTGCCAATATCTTTTCAAGCACTAACTCTCTGAGGTTCCTCTCCACTCCTCTTGCCCCGTTTAAGTCCCCTGCGGCACTAAGGAGTGCTCCCTTTCCTCTTATGGAGGGTCCCAGGCGGGAGCAGTCACAGGTGTGAGATGGAGCGCCAAGCTTTGCTGGAAGGTCACAGGGAGGTTGCCCGTGGTCCTGGGCTTTCCCTGGAACTAAGAGCCACCTTAACCAGGGTCCCAGGGCTGCCCAAGCTGCACTGACTTCTTATCAACGAGGTTATATTCTCTGAATTTCCAGTAAGTTGTGTCCTTCCCTTGGCTGGAGGCCCAGCCAGTCTTGATGTGACCAGCTGATGACCTTGGCCACAGCCCCTGACCGCAGGCCAAGGTCTGTTTGCTGCAGGTCTTTCTGTGCACATTTCCAGGAACCCATCCAAGGCTACTGAGGTGCCCTCCACTGACTCGGATTCTAGAGAAGTCAGCTGCTCCAGGCAACTCAATCCTCTCCCTGAATTTCTCAATGACCTTGGCAAATGACTCCCTCTTAGGGTCTCAGGTGACTGTGCTATAAAATGAGGCAACTGGAAAAGAGCTTTCATTTTCTGATTGCGTGTTAAAATATCCAGCATTATTAAGCATGCTGAAGGCAACCATATGTACATGCAATTCTAAAAATATATACTTTTTTTACTATCATCGTATCTAACTAATAAAAATGGTGCTTTATTTTATGTTGTTCTTCCCTCTGCAATGGTATCTCACATTCATTACTTCTTTAGATTCTCCTAAGAGTTCTAGGAAAAGGGTCATTATTTCCATTCTGCAGATAATGAGGCTCAGGTTTCGAGCGGGGCAGTTAAGCATCCTAGGCCACAGAGCTAGGAGCTGAGCAGCATTTATTTAGCTTCTACTATGTGACATCCCTCGACTGTCATCTCCCCATAAAGGTGGAAGGTAGGGCTCTTTTTCTCACATTGCAGATGAGGAAGGGAGGCTCCATGTGTAAGGTGGTGGAGATCACACAGTTGGAAGCAGTGGGGGTGGTATTGGAAGCCAGATTTCCTGCCTTCAGCGTCCATTCCCTCTGCTACATCTGCTGTAGTGCTCCCCGACCCGCACGGGCTGGTAGTGTCCCCCAGGGGCCATTTGGCAACGTCCAGAGGCAGCTGTGGCTTTCACAGCTGGAATGTGCTAACAGCAGGTAGCAGGTAAATAGCCAGGGATGCTGCTGAACATCCTGCAATGCACAGGAATTATAACGAAAAAGTGTCCAGCTGGAAATTCAGTAGTGCCAGGGTTGAGAACCCCTGGACCGCTCTAGTCATGCCTGGAATGAGTTGCCTCAATTGTAAATGACGCCGACCCTTCCCCATACACGTCACCACCCTGATTCCGTTAAGGGATGTGCTTAGCAATGACAATCTAAGTACCTATCAAGGACTCTATTCATTCCTATGTTGGAGGTTGGCAGTCAACACACACACACACACACACACACACGCACACACAAACCTTTCCACCCTTCCTCATTTCTAAAAGTGCCTGGAGAGGGCAGATGAGTTGACACAAATGGATTTTGAGCTCTCTCTTACTCTGAGGTTGGGGGACCACAGATTTCAGTTAATGGTGTCCAGGTTCAAAGTGACTCTTGCACTGAGTGGTGTGATCCTGAGCTGGTCACTCAGACACTCCTGAGCCTCCACTTCTTCACCTGGGGGCTGGGGCTGATTTAGACCCTGCTTCCCAGTGTGGCTGGGGTGGGGGGGTGGGGGGGGGGTCAAGTGCAGTGGGATGGAGTGGGGCGTCTGGCTCTGTGCCTGTCCTGTAGCAGGCCTTCGAGGAGCTTGATGGCCAGTTCTTGGGATCTGGGAAGCGGCACAGAGCCCAGGGAGGGACCCTCTGTTCTCTCTGTGCCCACAGATGAAGCCTGTCCATGAGCTGCTGCGGCACACGACCCTGGGAGCCCTGGAGACCAAACGCCAGAACCTGCAACAGGCCTTGGATCAGTACCTGATGGAATTCAATCCCTGCCGCTGTGGGCCCTGCTTCAACAACGGGGTGCCCATCCTCGAGGGCACCAGCTGCAAGTGCCAGTGTCCCCTGGGTCGCAAGGGCTCTGCCTGCGAGCAAATGGAGGAAAAGGGTAAGGCTCCTGCCTCCCCACTCGGGTTCCAGCCTGGCCCAGCTCGGAGAGGCCAGCGCAGGAAGGGCTTTGGGGTTTCCGTTCTCTCTGTCCTGTGCCCTCCTGCTCGCTGCTCTGAGACCCCCCCACTGAACTCTACGGCTGACCCCACACTTAACGGTTCCTCCCCTTCCTCTCTGCCGTGAAGACCCCTCCTCAGATGAGGACTGTTTTTTCTTACCAACGTGTAAATGGATAGAACGATGATTCAGCTTTGCGGGGATACATTAGTTTCCCGGGGCTGCCGTAACAAGTGGCCTTAGGCTCAGGGACTTAGAGCGACAGGGATGTACTGCCTCACCCTTCTGGGAGGCAGAAGTGCGAAATTCAGGTCTACAGGCTGGATCGCTTTCCGGGGACTCTGGGGGAGAATGTGCTCCACACCTGTCACCCAGTCTCTGGTGGTTGTTGGCAATCCCTGCACTCTTTGGCTCGGAGAGGCATTCCAGTCTTTGCCTGTCTTCATATGGTGTTCTCCCTGTTTCCTCTTCTTATAAGAACACCAGTCATTACATCAGGGCCCACCCTAATTCCACAATAATTCATTTTAACATGATTTAATCTGCTAGCTCCCTATTTCCAAATCAAGTCACATTCGCAGATGATGGGGGGCTTGAACTTGCACCTACCTTCTGAGGAGGCACAGTTCAAGTCTCTAAAGGGTTAAGTAGTGGCCACCACAGTGCAAGGAGCCGTGAGGATAAACAAGGCGGGGCCAGTGAGGTTTAGATATCTGTAGCTGCAGCATGAACCAACCGACACCAGGAAAGGAGGTTCTCAAGCATGGGTTGAGCATCCACCTCCTTTACAGAGGAAGGAGTCTGGAGACCCGCTGTGAACCCCAACTGTGTCGCTCACTTACGGTGAGACTGTTAATCACGTCTCTTTTCTGGGGTTCATCTTTCTCATTTAAGTTTTCTTTTGAACATGCCCCAATCCCTAAACTTCCAATTTTCCATGCATACAAAACTGCTTATAAAGTACATAGAATGATGGCAAAGACACAGGCTACCAACTCAGTGTACGAAGAAAGGCTTCAAAAACAGTCTGGATAGGTATGTCTAAGGTTCTACTCTTAAGTCCATAAAACGAACTGTTGGAGCCCAGGGTAGACAGGATGCAGCCTGGTTTTTAAATGAGATGAGGGTGGGTTATAATGTCCTCATCGGGAGGCCCGGCAGCCTGGCTCTGGGGTGGGCCAGGCCTTTGAAGTCCAGCGCTGCCAATTTTCCTCTGGGAATCCCTGTAAAGTGGGGATGATATCAGCACACTCAAAACAGGTTGTGTTGAGGATGAAACCAGCCAACATGTGTGGCCGGCTGCATTATAAGTAAAAGGAAGAGCGAGCTTCGTTGGTCGAGATCTGTCTCGGGTTGGTGCCTGGCTCAAATCACTCCTGGGGTGGCTGAAGGCGCGCAGATTGAAGCCCAACAAGCTGCCTGTTACTGTGTAGGAGAAATCCTGAGAGGGGTGAGTCCCAACGGCAAGTGAATTCCAGAGTCTTTATGAAGAAGGGTGTCAAGAGTAAAAACCAAGCAGACCAGTTGCCACGGCCAAACCTGATATAGTTTCCTCATGTGAATTGGAAAAAGGTACCGCCTGACAGGTGGGGAAATGAAAGGAACAAAGAAACCAACCACTCGGGGCCGATATTGCCCCGCTCCCAGGCCTAAGGGTTTCTTGACTTTTCAAGCAGAGGATGGATGGATGTCAGCCCCCACTTGTCCCAGTGGCCAGGCAGCCCTCCAGAGGGACCGAAGGTCAATGAGGAGAAAGAATAACTCACTCTTATGCTGTGCCAGCCCTCTCACAACACGTCATGTGTGGGTGTTATGAGAGAAATACAATATTAGCCCCACTTTTCAGATGAGGGAACTGCAGCAGGAGGGAGATGAGAGAACTTTCTCAATGTCTCAATCTAGCTGAGGTGTTTCAGAGCCAGAATTTGGACCCAAGCGGTCAGATGCTAGGACCCAAGCTCTTAACCGCTCCGTTCTCCTGATTTGCATCCTAAGAGTCAGGAAATTTGGGGAATGCAGGCAGAGATTCTGAGATGATTACATCGACTGCCATTTGGGGGAATGGGGAGGGAAGGTATGCCCCCGTTCACAGTTATCAGCCGACTTGGCTTAAAGGGACAAGCGTGAGCCCTGCCCGAGTCCGTATAATCGTAGCACCTCAAGGGGCCTTAGAACCAGCAACTTACTTGGATCCCGGCCCGCACAGCACAGACGCAGAGCGGGGAGTGAGAACTACCTTTCGCTACGCCTTTCCAATGGTTTGTGCTGAGTCACACGTCCACGCGATGGGCACGGAGAAGGGGCCTGGTGCCCATTGGTGGGAGTGGGGGCAGGGCGCAGAGGGCTGGGTCCTCCGCCCCACAGCCCCGTTCCTCCTGCAGTCACAGTGAGTCAGTTGTGGGAAGCTCATGGTGTTCCGCTGACCCTGTACCAAATAGGTGGTGGACATCAGGGAGCCTTGGGGCTATCAGACTGGTATTTCAACCACACAGAGATCTATCTGGCAAAAAACAAAATCTAAGTCTGGAAAGTCAGCCCCAACGGAGACCCTGTGGTGCAGGTCCCTAGGATTTTCCCAGCAACCTTTGCCCCGGAGTCACAGAGGCGGGAGGAACAGAGACAGAGAACGTGCTGCGGCCGCCCCACCAGGGGTATAATTACGGAGCTGGAAGGAACCTGAAGATAATGTGATCCAGTGATTTGCGCACTGGGATCTGAGGAAATTGGGGGCTTGAGGGGCTGCCCAGGGAGCCGGGGTGAGCCTGATGGACACCCCAGCTTCAAACAGAACAGTTCCACTCTCTTTTGACTTCCATGTTGGGGCCCATGCAAGATTTCATTTCAGAAAAAATAATAATGTTGGAAAAACCCTACTGGATTAGTCCACCCTCTTCGTTTTGTAGAGGTGAAAACTCAGGCTGAGAGACAGAGGGGATGAGCTTGCACAAAGGCATGGAGCCAGGCAGAGGTGGCAGCCCCGGCCCCCAGGGTGGGGGGGATCTTATGAGCCGGGTTTGCGGAGGCCCAGGGTCAGCCCACGTTCCGATGCTCTGCGCAGAGAATCTGTCACCCACCCTGGCCCCACTGTCAGAGTCTGAGGGGCTGTGATTTGCAAACCCTCATTCAAAAGCCCGGTGATCCTCTCTACAGGGGTGTGTGTGAACCCCCAGCCGGGCTGTGCCCCCAGTTCCTCCCACCTCTGGTGGCTGCGTCTTTCTTCCAGAGGGCACGCCCCCGCCCCCCACCCCCCCCGCCTTACTCTGCCCTCCGCCTTCCGTGGAACCATGGACTCCAATGTCATGAGACGGGCTCTCAGGGGCCTCTTCTCGCTCCATCCGGCGTTTCGAACGAAGTGCTAGGTGGAGCGCACAGGTCTTGGTTGGCTGCACCGAGGCCTTCCCCCACGGAGGGACTGGGGCCACTCCAGGGCAGCAGGTAGTCCTCCGGGCATACTTTCCCAGCCGCTGCTCGTGTGCTAACTTCCGTCTCCCCCGGGAAATGGTCTGTGCAGGAGCCAAGGCGGAGGGTCGCTGGAGCTGCTGGAGCTCCTGGTCCGCTTGCACATCGGGCACTCAGGAAAGGAGGAGAGAGTGCAACAACCCCCCACCCAAGAATGGAGGCACCCCGTGTCCAGGGCGGGCAGTGCAGACCCAGGCTTGCTGAATGAAGACCTCTGGGCACAGGCTGGGACGCCACCTGCGGCGCCACGGGGTGGTGACGACTCGCACGCAGCTGAGAGGAAATGCCGATCAACATGGACTTCTGTGCCCCCCTGGCTCCCAGGCCTAAGACCAGGCTGTGCCGTCTGCACCAACTGTTTTATTCCCCACGAAACTCTGCCACCCACCAACCAGGTGTTGAGTGTGAATCAGAGTCTTGGTCCTGCTCACAGCACTTTGGATCATTTAAAAAAAAAAATAAAGAAAAAAGAAAAGAGAGAGACAGAGAAATCTCAACTCATGTCTTGGAGGAGGTTAGGGATACAAAGCAGGCAGATGCTCTTGAAACAATCAATGGCCAATAAAACAAAGTATGATGAGAATTATCTTGGTTCTTTGATAATAGTGTTTGTTCAATTATAGGAGGATTATTAGTAAGATAAGCGGATAATAAAATAATGAGAAAAAAATTAAAGATTAACTTGAGTTCCTTCAATTTTCCTTCATTGCGAATCAACGTTTTCTTCCATTCCTTCAATTAATCTCTTGTTTGCTTAAGTTCTTACCACAAATATCACATTTCTCCCAATTATTTTCCCACACTAGTCTCTTCCTTCGTTGCATTTTTAACAGTTAGCGATTACACAGTGGGGCCCTCATCTCCTGTGACTATGTACGACCCATCTCCCCAACCTGAGGGCAGGGAGCAGCTTTGACCCAGCACTGTGTCCCCAGAGGCCAGGGCTGTGTCTTGCGTTGGAAGGGACCCAACAAGCATCTGTGCATGAAGCGAGGCGCCGAGCGCAAGAGAGAGTTCACAGATGGGGTCCATATGGGCCAGGCTCCCAGACCGGAGCGCGGATGGGAGGGGCCGACCGGTCACGAGCAGCGCACCTTCGCTGACACACCTGCCCACCTCAGTGCCCCCCAGCATCCCAGTCACGTGGTGTGCGGCACTGACTTCCAGTTTACCCGTAAGCGTCTTCCCCAGGCTGTGAGCTCCTTAACGGTAGAAGCTGTGTTCCCGGTCAGCACGAGAAACATGTTGACTGATTACATAGATAATTATTTTCCCTATCCCTCCAGAATCGTCAGTATTTTCAGTGTAATAATAAGACCTGCGTAGACGCGACACAATTAGAAGGGCTTCAGGGACACAGGAAACCAGTTGCAGAGGGACCGATGCTCACACACAAGGCACACACAGTGCCAAGGGAGGCCGGGTGGGAGAGAGGCTGGTCTTTTCGTACTTTACTGCGGAGCCGGGCTTGACCCCGACCTTGAAGGATTTTTGAACGAGGCAAAGAGGGAGCGGACCTTTAAGACAGAAATTCAGCGTGTGACAAAGTTGGAAGGTAAGAGAAGATGCCGGGGGTGGGTGTAGGTGTGGGTGTTGGGAACGGGGAGTGGCGAAGGTGGTGAATGTAAATAAAATAATATAAAATACCTAAAACAATGCCTGTCTCATGCAAAATTATTGGCATCACCCTTCATATTATTGTTACTATTATTAATTAAAACTTATAGTTTAAAAGTTTATTTCTGAGCTCTTTAGATTTTCTGTCTGAAAAAAGGGGGGAAAAGTTGCCCCCCGTATGGCTTCTCATCCTGTCTTTTATTTACATTTTAAGTTACCTTACACCAATAATTAATTTCCATTCCTTGTTTACTGGAGAGTGGTAGTTACATGCTAGTGTGTGATGGGGGGGGGGGTGGACTGGCCAGGCCCACTGGGCAGTTTCCAGAGGGCATTCAAGCTTGGTCCCAAAAGTGGTAGTTCTCAGTCCTGGGTGTACATCGGAATCACTGGGGAGTTTTTTTTAAGTGCTGTCCAGAGGTTGCACCCCAGACTAATTAAACCCAAATCTTTGGAGGTGGGACCCAGACACCAACAGTTTTATTAAAAGCTGTTCAGGTGATTCTAACGAAGCCAAGGTTGAGCACCTTTGAGAGTTGGGAAGTCATTACGTGTGGGGAGAAAGGAGGCATGTGACCATGCAAAAGGGCAGCCACAGTAAGGTTTGTCTGTGCTAATTTATCTAGTCTCTCAAAGGATCCTTTAAGATTTGTTCTAGGAGGCCCATTTTACAGCTACGAAAACTGAGTCTCGGCAGGGCTGAACCCTATGGGTCACACAGCTGGCCGGCCGGCCGGGGTTTCCATACAGTACAGCAAGCTCACACTCCCCTGCCTTTGCTCTGTGCTGTCCACCAGTGGAGGGACTTGTAGGATGGTTGGTGTGGGGGGCACAGGTGAGAGGAAAGAAACCAGAGGCAAGGCAGCCCCTTAGGAGGTAAGTGCAGGAGCATAGGCGAGAGATGAGAACTTTGGGATTAAGCAATTGCCTGGATCACGGTGAGCTACGACGGCCTACCTGTCACCTGAGTCAGAAGACTGAGGCCAATGCCTGTCTTCCCTCCTCTGAAGAGGCGACATCTCCCAGCAGTTTTAGAAATTAACACGCGTCAGAAGCAGCAGCCCTTCGCTGGACCTGAGCCTCGCCCTCTTCAAGCATGCCCAGCTCTCTGCAGGCCGAAGGGAAAACGCTCATCAGATGTGCTCTCCCGCAGGTCCTTTCAGGAGACCTACAGTCTGAGGTTCTGTAGGTAGTGGGTGTAAAAACATGCTTTCAAGATATAATCTTCAGCTTGACAAGGTGCCTTTTGGAAAGTAAATTAATGATAGAAGGAAAAGCAGTAAGGAGATGCTTTTTCCTCTTTTTTCCCCCCTTGGAGGGAGAGGAAGATCTAAAGCCTTCACCGCTCAATGAATCTCTCCTGAACTATATGCCCTTAGGGTGAAGAAAATGGACAGGGAGAAGGGGTGGGCTCCTGGAAGCACATGGCAGGGGCTGCGGTACAAATGAGCACAGGGCACTTGTTTTCCGTGAGGGCAATGGAGGCTGCTCCCCCTTCACTCGGGAGTGGCTGAGCTCCTGTGTCAGGCCTGGAGCCACAGGAATGAATCAGACGTGGTCCAGGGCCCTGGAAGAATGCTGGGTCAGGGGCGGGGAGGCCTGTGAACAATGGCAGGAGGGTTCTACACTAGCAGGAAGCCCAGGGGGCTGAGGGGGCAGGGAAGGTACCCTGGAGGAGGAGAGGATGGCCAGAGGAGATGAGGAAATGAGCAGGAGGTAGACAAGCAAAGGAAGGCGAAAGAGACACAGGAAGGTACGGAGGGAGTAGCATGTATAAAGTCACAGAAGGGGGGGAACATGAGCAGGGTTGGGGGGCGGCCACTGCACAGCCCCCGGAAGGGGCCCTGGCCATTCTCTGGCTGGGACAGCTGAGTCTGGACCTTGGGTTCGGTCACTGAGGGCAGCTGCTGCTTGGTCCTAGGCAGATTTACACAGACGGACACTTTCCAGTCATTCCCCTGTTCACCTCAGGTGTCCTGGTGGCTCAACACCCCGCAGCCACTGTTATAAAGCACACACACTTTGAACTGAAGTCACAAGGTTCTCGCTGACCTGACACAGCGTACAGCCCCATCTTTACCCCCCACTTCAGACTCTGAGCCAATGTACTAAAATCCATCATCCCTAACATGGACCATGACCATGGCCCCGGACCATGTCTGATTCATTCCTGTGGCTCCAGGCCTGACACAGGAGCTCAACCCATCGTCCCATACGAAGTCCTGTAATGACTAGTCCTTGGCGCTCTCTCTGGCTTCATCTCCTCCCATTGACTCTTCCCTCAGCCATGCTGCTCCAACCTCTCATCTTCGGTCTCTTCCTCATACGTGCCAAGCCCCCCCTCAGGACCTTTGCACTTGCTGTCCCCTCTGTCTGAAATGCTCACCCCCTAAATGAGCTCGCCCGAGACTCACACCCTCATTTCATTCAAGTGTCTGCTCAGATACGAACCCTCCAAAGCCTTGACCCTCATTTGCTTTTCTTGCATGGCACTTCTCACTACCTGAGACTGTAGATTCATTATTTCCTCTCCCCCTTGGCATGCCTCCGCCATTGCTATGCAAGCTTTTTCGTGGCTAGACCCCCAGTACCTAGAACAGTGTTTGGCCTTCATAGGGTTCCAATAAATATTTGTTGAACGAATGAACTGTTTCCAATTCAGTTCCCCAAATAGGTTGGGCGTTTCGTTCCCTCCAGGTGTTGCGCATGCTGCCAGGAAGCATCCCTGCACGCCAGCTCCTCCCTTCCCCTGTCCGTTCTCCCGCACTCCCTCAGGTGGTGCCCCTCACGTGGCTCCGTATTCCAGCCCTTTACATCCTCCGCCACCGAGGCCAAGCTGTCTGCCCTGCAATCCCGGGACTTCTGACAGGCTGGGTGAAGACACACTTTTATTTTTGGAGCCCCAGCACCCAGCATAGTCTTCGGCGCTTTCCAGTAAACGTCTGTTGGATGCTGTTCTCTGTCTGGTCCCCTGTGCTGGAGAGAGAGGCTCCGAAACCGGCTGGGCGTGTGGGGTGCCAGAGTTTGCAAGGGCTCCTGGACCCTGCAGCCTTCCTGGTGCATCGGGGAGAGGCCACGTCATTCCTTGCAGCTGCACACGCGTGAGAGTGAGCCTGCCTTCCCCACCTTAGGGAAGCAAAGTCCATCAAGTTGAGTTGAAAATTCTTCACTCATGGCCTTGGGGATCCCCCTGCCCCCATCCCTGGGAGAGATAAAGGAAAATATGTTTCCCTTCTAGAGTAACAGCTTCAAATGTGAGATAAATCCTTCTGCCCTAATCTATTTTTAACAAATGGACTTTGCTGTCCCGTGGCATGATACGTGTCTGACGGATCTATTTATCCATTCTATTTCCTCAGTGATAGCAGCTATGAAGTTTTATCTACGATTTGTCTCGCTTCCCCATTCCCATTTTCCTAACCAACCAAGCCCATGGAGCAAGTTGATGGATGGATGGTGTTTGGGATAAAAAGGGGCCGGAATCAGATAGTTTTCGGGATACGAACAAACTGGTTTATTAACCGGGAGGCCCGTCTGGCGGGAGGTGGTGGGGGGATGGAGGAGTGGATACCAGACAATGGTCAGTGACGGATGAAGGAGCACCTGGGGTTGCAAGGTGTAGACGCGAGATAACCGGTGGACGCGGCCACTGACAAGGGATCACCCGAGCCCCGGATCAGCCTCCTGCGCAGAGGTGAATGTCAGACAGCCACTTGACTGCCTTTGACAATCCTCCAAGAACTCCCCACGGCAAACACACTCCCTATTTCCTTCTGTAAAGAGCAGTCTTATGATGCTAGGCAGGGTTTTAAAAAAAAAGGCAGACGTTAGGCAGGGTTGGTTGTTCAGCACCTGAGAACAGGGAGGCCGTTGAGCACCCGCCATGTACCAGGCCCTTTAGGGTGATAGCAATCCCTGTGCATATGCTATGTCATTCAATCCTTACACTTGGGCCATTGAGAGTGTTGCCATATTTTCTGAAGAGGACACTGAGGCACAGAGAAGACATACGACTTGTCGAGGATGCTCAGCTAGGAAGTGGCGGCCCCTTTGTCTGTCTGCTCCAAGGTCCTCAAAATGGCTCTGCTTCTCCTCTAGTAAATGCTGTAGCAGGGGCCTCTCTCTGTCTCTTCTATGCCCGTGGGCTGGCGAGCAGGCAGGCCTGGCTGTACAATGAGCCGGATATGCTTCTGCTGCCGCGGGAACAGGGGCCCGGTGTGGCAGCTGCCCTGGGACTCAGGCGGTCCCGCCTCCTTCTAGCTCTGTCGTCTGGGGCAAACCGCTTAGCCTCTCATCACGTGTCAGAGGCAGATAAGAAGTCCTTCCTCTCGAAGGCATTGAGAGGATTAAGCGGGATTAGGTATGTGAAAGTTCTTTGTAACTACTAATGCCCTCTGCAAATATTAGTTATTACGCTGTTACATTTTCCCTTAATAACCCAGAGCTTGGGATACAAAAGCTCTCCATGTCCTTTATTAAGACATCTCCTAAATATTCAGCTGTTTTATGTCTTTCTTATTCTCCTGTGTTGTAGCAGGTTTCACGCTGAAATGTCTTTAAAGCAGTTCTGAATGACTATAAAAAGTCAGACAAAGCAAGCATAGCCCTTGTTGATGTTTTGGGAATCCCTAGAAACCATGATGCCGATGATGTTGCTGACTGTGGCGGGCCAGCTTGGTCCCTGGCGCTCTCCTGGGTGTGGCAGTTCACACAATGCTGCTGTCACCGTCCCAGCTCACCGATGAGGAACCAGAGGCACACGTGGGTGGGTAACGTGCGTAAGACCACAGAGCTAGTGGGTCAAAGGCAGGAGTCCGGCCCCCGGGGCACCCACGTCTCAGCGCTTCGCTGGTCAGGCAGCCTCTGGGATGGCAGACCCGCCCGGGGGGCTGTGCTGTCCCTGAGGTTCCTGGGTGAGCCCGCCTCTGGGTTCCTGGGAACCTCAGTATTGGGATCCGGCCTAACACGTAAGAGAGGCAACTCAGGGAGGAGCACACCACATGGAGAATTGATTTCACATGCAGCAAGCAGGGAATCGCGAAGACCTCAAGTGCCCCGTTCCAGTGCATTGCTGTTAGGTTTTAGGGGGGCATTCTGGGTTTACAATGAATCTGTGATGAGAAAGTGGGAGCAGAGGCAAATGCTGGAAGGCAATGCTTAAAGTGAGTCTTAACCATTTCTGCCTCTGACACATACAGAGCCGGCCTCTTAACCTAGTTAGCCTTTGTTTTCCTCATCAACCTCTAAACGTGCTTCTCGGGTTTACTCCGGCGCCATGATTGTGGATTTTTCTGCTCTCTTCCTCTGTGAAGTTTCCCGGAAAATTTCTGATGGTCCTGACTGGGTGTTCCAACACCCCTAAACAAGTATTAACAGCCCCTCTCTGACCTCAGCTTTCTGCCTCTCTTATCTGACCCTTTGTCTGCAGTGTGCCCATGAAGCTGGCTGCAGGTGCCCCCCCCCAACCGCTGCTGTGTGGGTTGCCCCGGTATCAGGCATCTGTATCTCAAACTTCATGATGCCACCACCACGTGCCACCCGTGCCCAAGATTCTCACTGTCCTAGGAAGGCTCTGTCCTCGGCTCCACTCACATCTTTTCCTATTAGTCCATTAATTCATGCAGCAACAATTCCTTGTTGCCTAATCATCCCAGGCACCATAGTGGGTGCTGGGCATACAGGAGTGTGGCAGGTAGACGCTGGCCTGCCTTCATGGACATTACGTTTGAGAAGGGATAAGAGATGATAAATGAGCGAATTGAAACACAATGTCTGCAAAGCCTAAACACATTGGCAAAGACACACACTGTCATACGGCAGGCATCTTCGATCTGTGAAACAAAACATTTCTCCACCAAGATGCTAATCACAAAGGCCCCCAGGGAGACCTGCCGGTGTCCTAAGGGCTTTCTGCTCCGGGCACACTCTCTTCCTGTGTTTGTTTGTTTGTTAAGCACCTGGGTGCAGGCCAGAGTCCTCTTCTTCGGAACAAAGACAGCATTTTCCTCTGAACTGTCTGGCAGCCGGTGCTCCTCCTTCTGGCCGCCCTGTGCATCCCTCCACCACCCTACCTTCATCTCCACAGTCAGCGCATTCATGGTAAGGATCGGCTTCCCTCTGACGCTTTCTTCACCTGTCATCCGGTGACTGCATTCACATCTACCCCATCGCATTCAGATACAGATTAAATGAGATAATGTAGGCTGAGAGACTTCATAAACTGAAAAGCACTCCCTAATTGGCAGCTATTATCATAATAATTATAATAATCATGATTCCCATAGAAGTTATGTTATTAGCCAAGGTCACACAGGGAGGAAGCAGAGATACAGAACACCTTCCCCCCGCCCCGTCCCCCGCCCCCAATCAAGCACACGGCAGAGCTACCAGCATTTCAGAGATTCGTGCGTTTGGATGCAAACCCTCCCAACTCCAGGCATCCTGTGCTGTGCTCCAGCTTCCAGGACCACTGCCAAGCCACTGCCTAGACTGTGCCCCACAGATACCGCGGCTCCTACATGGGCACGCTGGTGCAAACTGCAGCTGCTATGGCTTTCCAGAAGCACAGTTTGCATTTATTTTGTTTAATTCTTCCATTATGTTCGAGCCTCCTCCTAAATGCATTTGTTTGCAAAAAGAGCCACAAGGGGAAATTCAGCCCACAAATAAGAATATAATTATTACACAGTTTAGCAGCGCCTGGGCGTCACCTGGGTATTCACCGGTGCTCTGCAATTCAATGGTCTCTCCTTCAAGACCATCTTTAATAGGATAAACAATTTCTGTTAAATGCAATAAACGTGAACCTGGGCTGTCATCTCCACAATCAACTCCAATTCCCCATCAGAAGCGGTGGCTGCGATGGAGACTCAGAATTTAATTTGGAGGTGCTGGCTTCCACGTGCTGGTGTCGGCTTCGTGGGAGCCTCCCGTCCGCCAAAGACGGAGCTGCTCTTCCCCATCTCTGGGGAATCTTAAAAGAAGATAGATTGTAACTCAAGAAAATTATGCAGCCCTGGTATAATGAAAGAGAGACAACATTATTGGATTAGCCTGTCGAAATAACAGCAGACAGCAAAGAAATAATATTAAGTCAAAAAAGGGCCAGACCTGTCAGCTCAATTGCGGGGGACGGGGGATGCAGGAAAAAAATCAACATGCTTGCTCCAGCAACCCCTGCGCAGTAAAATACGGGCCTCCTCTGGGGATTGTTCAGTCCCAGATGGGTGGCTGGCCCAGAATAGGGGGTGAGAGTGGCCCATGCTTTTGAGTCATGGATGTGTTAAGGCCTTAAGCCCCAGGACTGAGCCCAGCAGCAAACTCAAAGCAGATGATGTGGCAAAAAAACAAACCAAACCAAAACAAACAACCAAACAAACAAAAAGTGGTTAAAAATGAATAGGATGAATCAATTCACCTTCCACCAACTTGTTTTTTTTCCTACCAATTTGATTTCAACAGATTCACATTAAGTTATGAATTCAGACTGAAAGTACCCAAGAGACAAACAAAAATACTAAGGGATATTTTAATGTCATAGAATAACAGCAATCAAGATTACATGATCACCTGACTCAATCTAAATAGTGAAAATATTTTGTTTTTCAGTCACCTGCAGATCAGCTGCCTCCTTATTCTCCTCTCCCAGCACCTCCCTCCCCCAAACGGGATTTGTGTGAAAGTCTGACTGCATGGAGTGGGATGCACAGAGGTGGGCGAAGGTTTACACTGCCCATTGCCTCCCCCCAGCCATCAGCTTGACCTTCTCCTTGACATGTTTCCTCTTCCAGCCACCACAACCTCTCCTCTATTTTCCCATCATTTTCTTAACCGTCTCTTGTTTGGTGATCAGTCTCCCTGGCTCTTATCTCTAACTCAGGATCTGCTCTGGGTACCCCCTCCCGTCACAGCAATTCTGCTCGGCCCCGGAACTCCCGCTTGCAACATCCAGAACCAACCCTTCCAGTGCTCAGCACCAAGGGGGCCGAGGGACCAGACTCCACTCCCCTCAGGATGCACGGGTGAAGATTTGCCAATAATCCCGCACACAAGCACACACACACACACGGCGCTTTCTCCTAGGCTTTATTTCATAAAATATTCTTTGTTAATCAAACGCCCAAATTTATTGAAAGAAAGGGAACATTATAATTGCCAGTTTAAAACCCTGAACCCAAGTGCCCAGGTCTGCAGCCCAGCTCTGCCACTTCCTGACTGTGCATCCCTGGACCAGTCACTTAACTGTTCTAAGCCTCAGTCCCCGCCTGTTTGATAGGGCTGCTATATCACATCCACTGTATAAGGTTGCCATTGGGATGGAACGGCTTAACCTACTGATGGATTAAGCACTGTGATTGGTCTAAAGTAATCACTCAATAGATGCTAACTGCCATTGTCACTTACTGGGACAGTATACTCCTCAAGGGAGGAGCAACTGAATATTTATTCATTGATTCATTACTGGCCACCTACTCTCTGCCCCCATCACCGATAGACAGTAGGACTTCAAAGTGACTGACTCTCAGCACAGTTCCTGGCTGGGTGGTACAGGCGAGTAAAAGAAAACTGTAGGGATGAGCCAGGTGAGGATTACCAGAATGATTAAGGCTTTAAGGAACCCATAATTATAGTTCAGCTCACCCTGTGTTCCAATGGATGTGCACTTTGCAAATCTTTGTTTAAACATCCGGGCTGGCACGGCCCTTCAGCCCTGGGCTGGCCCCAGGGGGAGCGAGTGTGGGGGCGCTGCCTGATACCCCGGGGTGCAACCCCCCGCTGTGCGCGGCCCACGGCACTGCCAGTGGTGGACGCTCCCTTCCTTAGCAGGTGAGTGTTTCTGAAGCGGGGCCCGAGCAGGGGCTGCCCCCATTTTGAGGAGGTGGATTGGTGCACTGCCTCTGTCTTGTTTTCTGCCCTCCAGAGCACTGGGACCAGTCTGACCAGCAAGTCCATCGCCCATCGGTGGGGACATCTATGAGAAAGAAGGTCAAGGAACACTAGTTAACCCTGACTGCACCGTGGCGCCCTGCAGGTGGCACGGAGCACGTGACGCGAAAGGCCTCGGGAGTCGGAGTCTCCGACCTGCCTCCCCCGGCCGGCGGCTCTTCTTTCAGGCCGTCGCTTCCACCGCACCCCCTTCTACCACAGGGCCTTTGCACGCGCTGTTCCACCGCCCAGTATACTCTTCCTTCCTCCGTTCATCAGGTCGGTCCCGCTCGCCCTTCGGATCCCAGCGCCAGCGTTACTGCTACAGGGACGCTGTCCCTGACCCTTGACTCCCTGTCCGTTCTTCATATTTGAAGCCCTCAGAGCATGTTGCGGCAGTGACAGTTCGAACTTTAAATATACTTGGTGGCATAATTCAAACAAGGTTGGCCTTTGCTTCTGAAGGGGAGTCTCCAGGATGACAGGATCTATACCCGATTTGCTCCCCATGGAATCCCAGCCCCTACGCTGTCACACCGGAGGCCCTCAGTGAACGTTTGCCGAATGAATGGTTCCCGGCCTAGACACCTTCCAGCTCTAGGATGCTGGGTAGGTCGCCCCTCGGTGTACAGAGCAGGAGCTATGCCGTCCGTTGTGAGCCTTGTGTGTGTTAAATGACACAATAACACTGTGCTCTCTCTTCCCTTACATCCGCCTTTCCCCTGGGGATTTTTTGTTGATGAGATTGGCAAATAGTCAGTTATATCCACTACGATATGTCATGTGTCTGGCTGAGCCTCTAACTCACAGTGCAATTCTGGGTCCACTGCTTAATATATCTGGGCCTCCCCATTTGTAAAATGAAAAGGCTGGAGTAGGAGTTTTCCAAGGTCTCTTCCAACCAGCAGAAATCCAACTGCACGTTCCCTGGCAGATTACTGTGTGGGACCTGGGTGCAGTGTGCGAGGAGAGGGAGGGAAGACAACCTTGAGCTTGTCTCTGGGGAGGGGAATAGTATGGACAGGCAGGAGTCAAGATCAAAGAGTGTAGACTCAGACCCACTGGACACGAAGCTGGGTTCTCACGTGTACTAACTGTGACCATTGAGCAAGTTAGTTCATGGCCCATTAAACCTCAGTTTCTTCATCTTTAAAATGGGGGTATTGACAGTCTGCACTTTATGAGGTTGTAAAGATTAAAGAGTTTAATATGTGTAAAATATACATTTAATATATGTAAAATATGAAATATATAAAATGGATGTAAAATTAACATATGTGAAACACAAGAGGATTTAATATTTATTTAGCTCTAAAACAAGCTAACCAATATTTATTTGACTCTTCCAACACGGTCACCATCATTCTAGGTGCTTTACATGCCTGATGAGAAACTCAGGACAACTCTGTGAGATCTGAGTCTCCAACATCTATTTTACAGATGAGGAAACTGAGGCACAAAGAGGTGAAGTAAGATGCTCAAAGTCACAGTTATTAAATGATAGAGGTGGACTTTGAACCCAGTTGAGTTCAAGCATTCAGCAAGGTGCCTGGCACATAGTCAAGTGCCTAATAAATGTTTATTGCTTCAATTTGATGTGCCATTTCCTGTTTTAATGGCATCACCAAAAGTCATAGAAAGGAAAACAAGGGGAAGGAGGGGTAGCCGGTTGAGAACTCTCAGATAATACACTGGCCAAAGAATTTGAGAGCTGGGCGGGAACTTAATTAGATGTAGTCTTTCGTTTGTTACTTCAACACATATCACTGAGCCGCAGCTGTGCTGGGACATGGGGACACAGAGACAGATTGAACATGACCCTCCCTACTCACAGCGTCCAGAGTGGGAATTAACTCATTCTGCCTGGGAAGGGGGAGGAGCTGGAAGGCTTTTTACGGAACAAGAGGCATTTGCACTGGATTTTGAGGACTGAATAGGAGTTCACCAAATTTAAAAAGGAAAAAAAAAAAAAAAGCATTCCAGAATGATCCAAAGAGATGACTTGGAAATGCCATTAGCCAGCCTGTCACATGAAGCACTCTCAGTTGCAAAATAACAAAATATACAACCTGGAGCCAGGATGGATCTCAAGTTTCATAGTGTCCAGCTGCCCACCAGACACCCCCACTTTGCTCTTGCTCCTTGGAATTATTCTCTGAACTTCCCCAGATCTCCCCACCAACTCTCAAAGACTCCTTACTTTTCCGTAAGGTGATCTCACAGCCTTGGCCTTGAAATCCATTAGGGCAGATGCATTCACAGCGTGACTCTGGAGAGACAACACAGAGACAATGTGAACTATAACCACGTGCCACAAAGAACTTTCGGAGTTCATTTCTCTACACCACTGCTTTTCCATCAGGTTAAAGGAGGGCAAACATTCAGCTGAGTGGTTTGAAATAAGACGGTTCAGTGCCAAAAATACCTACTCCTTTCCTGATGGCCCTTTGCTCATAAGAGAACACATTTACTGCCATCCTAGAGAATTATATGGAGCTGTCAAGGAATACTACTCATTAGCAGAAATTTGACCTAGCCTTATGAGTTCAGATTCAGAAGGTACTTTTGTGATCAGTGAGGACAATGGTCATTTTCACCACGAGTAACTACCTAGCCTCTGCTTGATCACCTCTAGTGATGGGGAACTCACCACCCTGAGATGTCTCATCCTCCCCCTGGCCAGTTACTCCTCATATTACTCTGTGACATGTCAGCCTGGAGCTTCTCTCATCGGGATCACGCTGAATGTCTTCACGGCCCATTCTCCACCAGTCGGGCCCTGCGAGCATCCCAGCACCTAGCTTCATAGTCTTCCCCACCTCTACTGAACACCTCTGGGGGGTCCCAGGTTCTAGGTGCCAACGTCACACAAGGCGAGGGGGATGTCAGCAACCCTAGATCAAACCCTTGAGCTGCGGAGCTGCTTTCGTTCCCGCTGACCTGAGCCTCACTTAGGTGTCCTTGTCCTGAAGGCAGAGCTTCCCAGCCTCATGCTCTCACTGCGTCGGCCTTGCTCACGTCCATCTTGTCCAACGAATTAGACACGCACATGCTCAGTCTTGGCTGGGCAGCTGGGATCTCTCCCCACAAGAACAGGTCTTTTCCGTATCCCCTCCGTTGAGCTTGCTCCACCACATGGCTCGTCCTGCCCACTACAGCGGCCCCCGGGCTGGGATGTACTGGAACCAGTTGCCCTAGTTGCCCCATTTTGTCACCAGGCTGGACTGGGCCCCCTTCCAGAGTTTTGCTAGGCCTGTCTTAAGGGAGCATAAGACCCCAGGCCCCAGCATCTCCCAAGTTCGTCCTGCTCGCTGCGGTGACCCCATGCGACCCTCAGAGTCAGGAGTCGAAGTCTAGTGGCCCATCCTTTCCGCAGCTCCCCAGCACCCCCACCTGTTCACTGTGTCTTGGTCAGGAAATGCACGAAGGGCTTCCTCTTCCCAGCCCAGGGCCCCTTCTTTGACCAGATTTCCCAAGTCCGTCTCCACTCTTTTTTGTTACACACCACACAGCCTCAGCCTGCTCCTGTCTTCGGTTTATGCCACCGTCACCCACTGTGCCCCTTGTGGCTGGAACCCAGGTACCCCAACAGCCAGGCCAGCACGTCCTAGCCGCCAGCGTTCTGAGTCCTTGGGAGCTGGACTGCCACTTCTGCCACCACTTGGTGTTTCCAGTGTAACTCTTCAGTCAAGCCCAGCTCTCCCACGGGTCCACAAGCTCAGCGAAATCTTCGGTCCTCTCTGCCATGGATGAAAGCTATTCTAAAGCTGTAGAATAGCTTCTCAGCCCTCACTCTACAGGGGAAGCCTCTGGCCAGCTTTTCCCCAAAGCTAATCCCAACGATTCACTCGGGGCGGAGGCCCTTGGCTTCGCGTTTGTGGAAAGCTCCCCAGGCAGTTCCCACGGGCAGCCTGGGCCGGGATCTGCTGCCTTAGAGGAACCTGGTGCCCTCCGCCATGAGCTGCACCCGAGTGCAGGGGTTTCCTGCTTGCAACCCAGGAGAGGAAGGGTCCCTGGCAATCTCGGACCGCACCCAGGCTGCAGGTTAGAACTACCCGGAGAGCGTTTCACCATCCCGACGTGGGGCCCTTCCTCAGAGACACTCACATCATGACCCAGGTTGGGGCCCAAGCATCAGCGGTTCTGAAGGTCGCAGGCATGGCGCACCTCATCTTATTGTGCTTACCTTATTGCCCTTCACAGGTGCTGTGGATTTTTACAGATGGAAGGCAAGACTCCACCAGCGAAAAGATTAAGACTTGCTTTGTTGCGATACCCACTCTATTACGGTGGTCTGTAACCAACCTACAGCACACTGTCTCCGAGGCATGCCTGTAGTTCGGAAGCTGAGTTAGGTTGAAGCAGCTTTAAGCAGCTCCAAACGACTGACCGACCGACCGTCGGGCCCCTTTTCCCCCTTGAGATAATGAAAAGAACTTCATGAGGGACCCTGCAGCCTGAGCCAGAGGACTAGGGATTGACCTAGAGACTCTCCTTGAGCTACTCTGGAGGGCACGCGGTTTTGATAGCCTGTTCCGGTCCCCGAATCAGCCCCTCCAGATGACGGCTTCCACAGGGGCCACCAGCTGCCTGGAAGTGGTACCTTTCAGGACAGGGACTCCATTCCCGTGGCAGGGAGCACAGATGCAGGAGCTGACTTCTCTCTGGAACTCCTCCAGGGCCCGCTTCATGTTCTGCTTCACTGTGCTGGAGTAGGCAAAGTCTGCGGAGGTCACCAGTTCATACAGAGGCTCTGCCTGGGAAGGGGGGCAGGCGTTTACGTCAACGGAAAACGTTCATCAGATAGAAGCGCAAGGCAAGGCTCTGCGGGAATGGGCGGAGGGTTAGAGCATGCATGGAGACCAAAAGTGGGTTCATGTGGAACTGGAGAAATGCCACAGCACGTAGATAAACGCATTCAAGTTCAAATCACCCAGTACTTACTGAATGCTTCCTCCGTACCAGGAATTCAGCACAAGCAGGGAATAAAATAAAATGCCCGCTCGCCAGGAACTCAGAATCCAGAGGCAGAGATTAACATGAGAACGGGTACGGTACGTACTGCACAGGGACGACAGGTAACAGTGGAAACTTGCAATGGGCAGGGAGGAGCAGGTGGTTAACCTGTCTCAGGTGAGGGAGGCAGTGATTTTCACGCAGCTCTTTGAACGTCTTAAAGGAACCTCACCCTAGCATCACTCTGCCCTCCCAATCGATCGAAAGCATCCACACTATGCAAGAGCCACCATCAGAAAAGGCTTCCCCAAGCTCCGGAGCTCACAGAACACCTTCCCCCCAGGAAATGCTCAGAAGACGCTACACTGCTCCTCTGGTACGAATTCTCCCGGCTCCCTTGCCGCGGTTACGTTTTCCAGGTGTCAGAATCTGTCTCTCTTTTCTTCCCCAGGTAGATGGTAAACTCCTGAAGATCAGGGCCACAACTGCTCAGCTGCCTCTAGCATCCAGCCCTGAGCACTGTGAGGACCACTGATGAAGTGGACGGATGCAGGGAAGGGGGATGGAGCCGCAGGCGTGGAGGAGAGGGTGTGAGCAGCAGAACCGCAGACACAGGAGGAGTGGTGCTCGTTGCTCAGAGGGCACGGCAGTGTTTGAGAACTGGAAGCCGCCGATGGACCTGGTGTTGTTTGTATGTCAGAGGCAAAAACCAGAGGCAAAGCCTGAAAAGGTAGTTAAAAACGTTCATTCTCATGGCTCCAGTTTCGGCTGCAAGGCCAGGTTCCTCTCCAGATTTTGTTAGTGATCCTGCCCTAATCCAGCCCTGGAGAGTTTAGGGTCTGTCTAAATACGGGCAATCAGGCCTAATAGAAGCCTCCAGTGAGAAGAAAATTGCTTCCATTTCTTAATGCATCTGATGCTGACCTTAGCCCCAGGGCGCAGAGCAAGGCCCCTTGGTGGTCCCATTGTCTCACTGTTTTGTGGTCAATGAATTGATCCAGAGGCTGTTTGCAGAAGCTTCCAGCCTGCTGGCCCACACAGAGGGGGGCAGAGAGGATTGGGAGGCAAGGGGGTGCGTTTGCTATGCACCGATGATGAGCTCTTCCAACAGCCAGCTTTCCCTGGAGAGCAGCCTGACAGGCCGCCTTAACCACCCAGGCATCGTCCTACCAGCGCTACCTGAGTTGCTCCAGGAGAGAACAAGTCAGCGGCAGCACTGGCATCATCCTTGCAAGGACCCTGTGTGCCAGGAGCTGGGCCGGGGGCTCACAAATTTGGCCCCACTTCACTTTCGTAAGGTAGCCGTCATTAGCCCTGTTTTCAGGTGAGGTGAAATAACTCGGAACGAAGCCAATTAACTCCTAAAATAGCATTTGTTGCTCCTACTAGTTCATGATGATCACTGATAAAAATGGCTTTAATATTTCCATTTCTAACCTCTATCCCAGGCTTCTCCAAATTTTGCAGATGGTGGCGGAATTCTGAGCAGCAGCTCAAAACTTCACGGTTTCCTTTTTCCACTAAATTAATATGAGTCGCCTGCCTGTTCTTTGGTTTGCTGGTCCTCTTTTCCTAGCTCTTTTCTCTTCTGCTTCTTTCCTCCCTCTCTCCCTCCTTTCTTCCCTTCTTCTTTTCTTCCCATCTCTTCTCTCAATACACAGTCCTAACTACTCACATTGATTATTGGGTCCTTAGCACAATTGCCCTATAAAAATTTTATTTATCATGTTTCTGCAAAGAGATGATGGGTGCTACCTATTAAAGACCATGCAATTCTCTATAGTGGACCCTGGTGATTGACATTTAAATAACAACCGATAGTTATTGCCATAACTAGTATTTATTAGGTGCTGAACTAAATACGTTATGTACATTATTTAACTTGATCTCCACAACACTCGTACGGGTCAGGTGGTCCTCTGTATTCCCATTTTACAGATGAAAAGGCCAAGGCACAGAAGTGTTAAATAGATTGACCAGAACCACACAGTAGTGGGAAAGAACTTGAACTCTTACCATTGCGGTCTCTTTCCTTCCAGTGCCTCTGCTCTGGATTGCTAGGTGGGCAAACACTGTCGTGACCCCAGATTGGTGGCCCAAGACAAATACAGTTCTGGATTCCACTTTTTTCATCCACCTCATATTATGAGCACGAAATGATTTTTCATGGCTACATGGTATCCTGGGGTATGGGTGAATTAGAACATATTCAACTTTGGCCCTGCTATTCAATCTTCAGGTTGTTTCTTTTTTCCTTTTCTCTTTTGCTATTATAAGTCACAGAACACGAGGCATGTTTTCACACACACGTCTTTACCACCTTTAACGGGTATTTCTTTAGCTAATTCTGCACTTAGGGTTACTAAATCAAAAGCAATAAACATTTTTTTAACGCCTGGGGTGTGTATGGTTAAATTCTCTTCCTGAAGGGCTGTACGATTCTCAGTCCCAGCTCATTTTACGAAAGTGCCCACCTCATTACTCTTAGCGGACATTAAGGCTTACAGATTTTTAATCACTGTCAGTTTGACATGTAAAACAATATTGCTTTGTTGCTCTGGTTTTTAATTCCTAGAAGAGCTGGAAATTTTGCACATTTATTCATCTTCTGAGTTCTTCTGTCTGTCGCCTGTTTCTTTGAGGTGTGTCTTTCTTATCAATGGCACCGTTCCTTTCACAGTTACAATGTCACATGTGGCGAAATTATTTTGTAGGTGTGCAACCTGCCATTTAATCATATTCACGGTTTCCTTGTTTGAAATTCAGAACTTACGGTTGAGACTGTTGCTGTCAGTCTGCCCAGGCCACGCTAACAACAACCTCTGCGTGTCAAACGGTCAGAGTAATTTGCTTTTAGAGAATCTTTGACTAAAGCTGCTTTACAAAAGGCTTGGGGGTCGTTATCACTGTTTACCACATACAGCATCTTCTTTTCTTTCTGGGCAGGTGGCAGGGCTACAATTCTCTGCCATCCCTATGGGGCAGCTTTGTAACGCAAGTTGTCTGGAGTCCTGAAAGGTGAGCAGAGGGAGCAACCCTTCCGGACCGAAGCTTTTGGAGCGGAGTGAGGTGGCTTTTCCTACTTCCTTACCTCTGCCGGTGACCTTGGGAGCACACGCCCAGGCACAGCCTTCATCGCCTGGACCCCTGAGTGACGGTGGGAAAGCCCCCCGGCCAGTGTACTTTTCAACATGTCACCGAGATTTGGGGGTTATTTCCCCGCGGCATAACCGAGGCTGTCCTCGCATCTCCGTGGGCACGATTTGCTACTGTATTTCTTCCTTCCGCCCTGGACCATGCCCACGCTCCACTCAACGGCTCCCAGCAGCCCGGCCGTCAGACCACAGCCTAGCTGCTCTGCCTACTGCGGAAATGCGCACGGGTGACGGACTGGCTGATTAGGGTTCTCGGTTAAACACAGCATTCCCGGTTAAAATGGAGTTTCAGATCTACAACAAATAATTTTTTTTGTTTTTTCCAAAATTTTTTAAATATAGTCTATCGATTATGCTATTACAGTTGTCCCATTTCCCCCTTCACTCCCCTCCACCCTGCACACCCCCTCCCACCCACATTCCCCACTTTTACTTCATGTCCATGTGTCATAAGTTCTTTAGCTTCTACTTTTCCCACACTATTCTTGCCCTCCCCCTGTCTATTTTCTACCTACCGTCTATGCTACTTATTCTCTGTACCTTGTCCCCCTCTCTCCTCCTACCACTCCCCTGTTGCTAACCCTCCATGTGATCTCCATTTCTGTGTTTCTGCCGCTGTTCTAGATGTTTGCTTAGTTTGCTTTCCTTTTTGTTTTAGCTGTGGTTGTTAATAATTGTGAGTTTGCTGTCATTTTACTATACATGTTCTTTGTCTTCTTTTTCTTAGATAAGTCCCTTTAACATTTTATATAAAAAGGGCTTGGTGATGATGAACTCCTTGAACTTGGCCTTATCTGAGAAACACTTTATCTTCCCTTCCATTCTAAATGACAGCTTTGCTGGATAGAGCAATCTTGGATGTAGGTCCTTGTCTTTCATGACTTGGAATATTTCTTTCCAGCCCCTTCTTGCCTGGAAGGTCTCTTTTGAGAAATCCGCTGACAGTCTGATGGGAACTCCTTTGTAGGTGACTGTGCCCTTATCCCTTGCTGCTTCTAGAATTCTCTCCTTCATTTTAATCTTGGCTAATGTAATTATGATGTGCCTTGGTGTGTTCCTCCTTGGGTCCACCTTCTTTGGCACTC
Organism: Anoura caudifer; assembly: GCA_004027475.1. NCBI lineage: Eukaryota > Metazoa > Chordata > Mammalia > Chiroptera > Phyllostomidae > Anoura > Anoura caudifer. Next base: position 111,144 of record PVKU01005960.1, read on the forward strand.
TCTGAACTTCCTGGACTTCCTGGGAGTCTATTTCCTTTGCCAGATTGGGGAATTCCTCCTTTATTATTTGTTCAAATAAGTTTTCCACTTGTTGCTCTTCCTCTTCCCCTTCTGGTACCCCTATAATTCGGATGTTGGAATGTTTAAAGATGTCCTGGAGGTTCCTAAGCCTCTCCTCATTTTTTGAATTGTTTCTTTCTTCTTTTCTGTTTGGGTGTTTCTTTCTTCCTTCTGATCCGCTCCATTGATTTGAGTCCCAGTTTCCTTCCCATCACGATTGATTCCCTGTACATTTTCCTTTATTTCACTTAGTGTGGCCTTCATTTGTTCATCTAATTTGAGACCAAATTCAACCAGTTCTGTGAGCATCCTGATTACCAGTGTTTTGAACTGTGCATCTGATAGGTTGGCTATCTCTGTATCTCTTAGTTGTATAATTTCTGGAGCTTTGATCTGTTTTTTTGTTTGGGTCATTTTTTTTTTTGTCTTGACCGCACCTGTTGTGTAGTGAGGGGTGGAGCCTTAGGTGTTCCCCAGGGCAGGGCAACCCAGTGGCTGGGTTGCAACACTGTATGTGGGGGAGGGGTCCAAGAGGGAACAATGATGCTTGCTCTGCTCTCTGCTGGATTTTAGTCGCTTCTGCCACTTCCCCCAAGCAAACTGGGCCTTTCTGGTGCTGATTCCCATGTGGGTGGGCTTGTGTACATTCTAGGACCCTGTGGGTCTCTCCAGCAAACTCTCCTGTGAAGCTGGAAGTCTCTCCCAGCACATCAAACCCCATAGGTGTTTTCAATTGGTGTTTTGAGGCTTTATTTCCCTGAGCTGGGACCCTAGGTTGTGTGGTCTCTCTCCACAGTTTCACCTGGTTTATCTGCGCATGAATGTGGGACCTCCTGGTCAGCCAGCCGCCTTGTGTACCACACCTCTCCACAATCTGCTGCCTTGCTGGGTCTGCCCGCTGCCACCTTGGGTGCCTGGAGTCCGCCAGTCACCACTTTGCCGAGAGTCCTCTCCACTGAGCCACCTGACTCCACCCCTCCTACAGGTCTGGATGAATGTTTCTTCTTTAACTCCTTGGTTGTCAGACTTCCATACAGTGCAATTTTCTGTCAGTACTGGTTGTTTTTTTTGTTTCTAATTTTTTGTTGTCCTTATTTTGGTTGTGTGAGGAGGCACAGTCTGTCTACCTACACCTCCATCTTGGCCAGAAGTCCCCAACAAATAATTTTTTTTAGTGTAAGTATATCCAGTGAAATACTGTGGAGATGCTTATATTAAAAAATTATTCCTTATTTGTCAGAAATTCAGATTTAATCTGACATCCTGCATGTGCTAAATTTTGCCACCCCTTACATACTATCTTTAATATCTCAAAATGTCTTTGTGATTTCTCAGCCTTTAAGAATCATTCAATGTGCCAGAAGCTGTTCCCCTCCAGACCTCATGGTTGTCACTCCATTATCTTCAGGCATTTAGTATTGCAAAGAATTCTAAGGCCAGCATGACTTTTATTTTTGTAGGATATATTTGTTGCTAAAAGTAAAAAAAAAAAAAAAAAAAAATCACCAGAATGTGTTTCAGTACAGTTTTTTTCCGCCAGTACTTTTGCCTAATTTTCAACAAGCTGCTCGTTTTGCACTATCAACACAGGGAAATTTCCCTCATTATGTGTTTGATTAATGCATCTTCACACTTAATCTTGTCTCCTTCTCCGGAAGAAGTCCCTGAGTTTTAGACTGTAA
>PVKU01005961.1:0-53276 GCA_004027475.1 Anoura caudifer
ACACATGGACAAAACCAAGGGGGAGGGTGGAATCAAGGGAGGGGGGGGGAAATACAGACAACTGTGATTGAACGCTAATAAAATAATTTAAATTAAAAATTTTTTCAAATAAAAATACTGGCTAGAGGCTATCCTTTACACAGATTTCTTGAGTAACAAGTTTCTGCATCCCACCCAGGGGTGGGGTATGGGAAGGGCAGCATTGAAGGACAAGTGAGCAGCACCTGTGCTTCACCCCAGCAGTCTGACCACAGCCAACCAAGCCTTGGGCCTGGCCCTGTTTTTTCCTACCTTGATGTTTGGATGAAGGGTTGAAATTAAATGTCTTTATACAATTGCATCTCTGGTATAGGTGAACACTATACTATCATTCATTAATTAATTTATTCATTCTTTCACTCAGTTTTCTATGTCCTTATAGTTAGGGAAGAGTAAGAGAAGAGTATTCATTCATTGCTGATTAAGAACATTAATACATTCACATTCTGTGCCCATTCAGTTAATTAAAATCATTCATTCATTATTGATTAAGAACGTTTATTCATTTTGGTTAAGAGCATTTATCACTGAGCATTCTATATCTATCAGCTGGTTAAAAGTGTAGGCTTTACTATTATACAGTTTCTAATTTTGTCTACACTATTTCCTAATTATCTTACCTTGAACAAATTTCTTTCTGCTTATCTCTAGAACTCATTGTCTCACTTGTAAAACCAGGGGAAATAATATTTTTTATAAGGTGGTTTAACAACTAAAGTAGATGAAGCAAGTAAATTCTTAACACTATCTGGGCCCTATTTAGTGCTCAATAAAATATAGCTATGAATATTAATCATTATCTACTTTTGCAATAATAGTAATGACAGTAAAGCCACTTCATTATATACATTAAATAAAAGACAAATTGTGACTCAGTCCTCTACTATAACGAAACTGTGGTATAGTGCCATTAGAATCCTAATGGTTTACAAGGCTGGAAAAAACTTGGATGAGAGATTACCTAAGTAGAGACCTTAAATACTAAGCCAGCTTGAAAGTATTTGACAGCAACATACAAAATTACAGATAAAAAGAAATAAAATATTTTGACATATAAAGATATAAATATAATATTGGGACATTTGAAATATTAATAATTTTTTGAGATTCGTTGATAACATGGAAATGGTAAAAATATAAAATATATTCTATATAACATATCATAACTCACTTGATTATGCAAGAATACATTCTGCATTAAGAAGAAGTCATGTGCACCTCATGTCCACTGGTGTGCAATGTCATTTAAGACATTCCATCATTCTCTGACTGAGCACTCTTCTGTAATCTGATGAGGTATCCAGGGAAGAGACAATGATAGCCAAGGCATTAAAATATAATCAAGATATGCAAATTCATATCTCAATGTGATTTGCTGGGAAAAGAAATTAATCTGGGCATGGTCAAGTAAACAATGTGTAATATGGATAATTAATCACCAAATTAGCAGCTGCAGTCCCTTGAGGAAATTATGCAAATCAAAAAGGCCCCATCCACTGACACAATTAGACCATTTAATGGCAAACTCTCAACGATATAACTCTGGGGAACATCACAGAACAAATAACCCAATCAACCTCAGTGTCCCAGACTCCACTGGAACTTACTTGGAAGGATTCCATAATATTTTGCTAGAGGATATTCTAAGATTCCACACTATGTATGGCTGACTCATTATGTGGTTCCCTCAAAGTTTAGTTTTCCTATCTCAACCAAATATCTTATTAATGAAAGCTGAAGTCATGCAAATCATAAGGCTTCATGATAAGGAAAGGTCAATTATATATTTCCTGTCAGTAACAGCAGAATCAAGGGAATGTTGATGCACCATGAAAATGTGTGCACTCTATGGCCTGATGTCAACCATTGTACCAGCAGGAAAAAAACACTACCCTTTCCTGATAATATTTTTATCTCAGGGAAAAGTGTTTTTTCTTCAACAATGTTAGAGAGGGTGATCCCATGCCTGCCCCTAAAGCGTGTAGCAAGTAATCCTACCTTCGTTCACTCTACTACACCCACGCAAAAGTCAGTGACAAAGTAACTCCTACAGAACCCTTTGAGATTGAGCCTAAGAAAGCCCCTGAGACTCTACTGCTACAGCCACTCCAGAATATGCCTCTATCTCTAGACAGATACAGAAGCTTTCTGGATAGAAATAAAGGATGCTTCATCCTCAGAAAAAGATTGATTAAGCATTTTATTATTATAATTTTGCTACTGAAAAGACTAGTTGGAGAGAAAAAATTATGTTATGGTTGCTGATGGTATACCTATCATTTATGGATACCATATATATTGTTTGGCAATATGATTAGGGCTGCCACTTATCTCATTTACTACTCCAACCACCCTAACATGCCCAAGGTCAAAGACCTAAGAATTAGCAAACTGGGGCTACAAATCTAGGTCTCCTGATCCTTCACCGGGGGGCGCATACTAAATGCCTTTGCTAACTGCTATGTCAAACGATACAGTCAAGATCCTGCAGTCAGGGAATAGCTAAATCAGGAACAAAATGCAGCTTACTGTACACTCTGCTCAACTTCTCCAAATACAGAAAACCATACATGATGTGACAATAGATGTGGCTTATGCTGCTAATGTCCAGTTCCTCGGGTTTCCTGGAGGGCAGTGCCTTAGTTCCAAGTATTTTATTAATGCCCTCCCTAGTCCAACATTCTCTGTTTAGCTGAGAATCTGCCTAGATAAGTCAACTCTCCAAGGCCACAGCTGAGTGACCATCGATCCAGCACTCTGCCAATGCTTGTTGCCATCTTGGTATTAAATCGCATGTGATCAGGCAGTGCCTGTGACTCTCTGCAAATTCCTTCCTTGAGTCATGATTATTACTCTTTTCCTAATTTTTATCTTATAGTGTTCTGGGACTCAGTTCTAGGTCAAACACTGATATGACAAGTCAATCTGGTGACCAAGTTCTTTCTTTCAAAGTCCAGAAATTATCTATAGATGGACAACATTGTCTATTTTGAATCTGTACCTTTATACCAATGTGATTCAGTTACTTTCACACTCCCAAGTCATAGATTCCTAACATCTTTCCAAGACCCAGGATTCTTCTGCCTATTTGAACCATTCTCGTCTTACCACTAGATCGCTCTGGCTGCAGCTTTATTGTACACAGGTGATCTTACTCTAGGCTTTTGGATCTCATCAACACATCTGATTCCTCTAATTTTTGAATCTCAATTCTTACTCAAAAACTCATTACCAGCTGTGTATCCTTGGACTGGCACTGTTTGAAACACACTAGATTAAATGCTGTCTAATCATATATAAACTGCTAAAATATTAGTTATTTAAGCTCTTTGTCTCCTGATTTTATGATTGATAAATTAGGATAATATCTGTGCCACCTTCCTTTAGAGTTGCTTTGACTATAGTATGAGATATATATACAGAGTGGAGAAAAGGTAAGTTTACATTTATTCATATGGAAAATAATACAATATTTAATAAATAATAATATAAGAATAAGCTCTATATTTTGTGCACTCACACCTACAAACTTACTTTTGACACACCCTGTATAAATGTTCTTTGTAAACTGTATTTTATACCAAGGAAATGTTTTGTGACCTCTGAACCTGGTCTCACATTATCCCTATGTAATAACATAAATCTGCAAGAAACACCTGGCTATGCAAAGTTGCATTACTCAGATGTTTCTTTCACATTTTCCTAAGCTTCATATCCTTGAATGTTCTGTACACTAAGATATAAAGCCCCGGTGCTCCGTGACATTTCTTTGATCTAAGAGAAGAAAATAACACAAGAAATCCTATCTAAGAGTCAGAAACATCAAAGCAGATTAATACAATATGAGATGAAATGTTCATACAACAAACATGTGGACTAAAAATTTGTGTTGTCACAAAACAGTGATAGCAACAACATATTTTTCAGAACAAAGCTTAAAGATAAGGCTGTGAGTCAAGACAAAACAAGCTAAGCAGGAAAACTAAAAAAAAAAACTGAATTAGGGATTTGATTGCATCTAATCTCAAATTAATTTTAAATATTGTTTTGCATTAGACTTTATACATACAAACATTCATACCAATACATACACATATACCCATACCCTGTACATCCTCCCACATAAAAAATAAATCTTTAAAATAAATATATAACCCTGAATTTGCTTATTTAAAATATGAAATGATTAAGAATCAGGCAGCTTACTTAATACCACCCCCTGGACACATTCTATTGGAATAAGTGATGATGGAGAAAACCTCATTCTGCATGTTAATTGGGTCAAGACAGGTACCCTTGATTCTAGGAAGACTTACTAGAAAAATGTTAAGCCAGAGATTGTCTGCTGTTTCCGTCATATAATGACAAACAAAAATTTAATTTCCTCATTAGTTGACTAAAGCTATTAATTTTAACATCACGAAAGAGTGCTGATCTGGATGTTAACTGTTAGGGTCAAACTACTGGGGAATAGAAGACTAAAGAAAGATCTAGGAAACCACACAAGTGATTGATAACAAAACCCTTCCCTCAATTTTTGTTACTTTAGCAGCAGTATTTTTGTCAACATGACTTAATTTTTCTGCTTTCTTCGGGGGCTTCCACTCATACCCTCTCAGCTGTGGCTTTTCAGTAAACTTGATGATGGTGACGATGACCATGGTGGAGGGAAATAAACAAAAAATCTTCAAATATACCTAGTATTTGGCTTAGTCTTTAACAGAGCACATGACTTATGGAAGGAAGAGTCTTGGAGGATAGAAATGCACCTGTTTTCTACAATGTTCTACACTTTTATTTCTGTATGATAGCTGTTTGGGATAAGAATAAAGCATAGCATCACCATACTCTGTGAGTAATAATAGAATGAGTCCATGTAGTACATTTTTTTTGTTTATTTAATTCCAAACAATGCTTATCCTAAAAGAGAACTATTTGGTAAAGAGGCTTGACTATACTTTAAAAATGACTACATGATGGCTATGGACTTTTGGCTTGCTTAATAAATAGCCTGGATCACTTCATAGTTAGTACAGACTTTATTGTGAAAATGCCGAGAATTCCTAAGAAAATAACCATGTTTATTGGTCATCAGTGTAGGGGGCAAATATCAATAAGAGAGTCATTTGAACTGCAGCATAAAAACAATAGTTCTTTTCTTGTTTGTTTTTGTTTTTGTATTTTACTTGGGTGAAGAACATAGGATTGATCCCCAAATATGGTCGAAAAGTACAAGTGTCTATTTTCTTTTTAAGATTTGGTAAATTGATGATCAAACCAGTTTTTCTTTTTAAAAATTTTATTTGTTTATTTAGAGAGAGGGGAAAGGAGAAAGAAAGAGAAGGAAAGAAACATGTGAGAGCGAAACATAGATAGGTTGCCTCTCTCATGCTCCCATCTAGGGACCTGACCTGCAACCCAGGCATGTGCCCTGACCAGGAATCCAACTGGTAACCTTTTCAGTACACAAGCCTGCACTCAATCCACTGAGCCACACCAACCAGGGCATTCATATGTTTTTCACTTTTTGAAGTTCAGCTACCACATTGAAGATGTTTACGGATCACCAAATAAATGCTCCTCCCTATTTTCTAGCATCCCCTGCCACTCCTTCAGAAAGGAGGATTTGAATCACCCCACAATGACCAGCTGAGGTGCTTGCTGAAGGGAAAGGAAATAAATGAGTAATGAAAGAAGGTAATTATAAGTACTAGCTACAGAAACGGGGTATGGTCATATGTGACCCGTTACAGAACAAGGACTGTGATTGCCATGAGTATTTTCTCCTAACCTTCTTGGAAATATGTTTGTGTGTATAGTTTTTTTACAAGGATATTTTTATTTTGTTCCCTCTTAGTCCCTTATTATGTAACATATGACATTGATCAATTTTATAAAATATTATTCAATTATAATCAATTTTATGTCATAGTACTAAGTTACAGGATACCAAGAAGAAGAATAAACATCACTCAAGGACTTGAACTTCTCTTCTGGGAAAAATAGTGCATTTCTCTTCAGGGTAGCTGTGTCATGTTAGGTGGAATGATGGCCTTTATATTGTCTTTATTTGATGCTTAAGTATGAGTTAAGGAGGTGTGTGTGGGTGCCCAATGACAAGGGGTACACTTGTGATGTTGAATTTTATGGGTGAACTTGACTAGACCACGAGGTGCCCAGATATTTGGCAATATCTGGGTATTGGCAAATATTTGGCAATATTTGGAAGAGTATTTTAGATGAGATTAACATTTAAATTGGTAGGTAGACTGAGTAAAGCAGATTGCTCTTTCTAATGTGGGTGGACTTCATCCAGTCAGTTAAAGGTTTACATGGAACACAAAGGCTAACCTTCCCCTGAGTAAGGAAGTCTTCTTGCCTGACTACTTTCAAACTGGGACATCTATGCTCTCTTGCCTTTGGAGTTGAATTAAACCATTGGCTCTTCTGGGCTGTGGCTTGCTGATTCTGTTAGCAGATTTGTGAGCTTGCTTACCTCCATAACCACATGAGCCAATTCGTTATAATAAATCTCTTTTATGCAATAGATAGATGATAGATAGATGATAGATGATAGATAGATAGATAGATAGATAATAGATAGATAGATAATTGGTCTCTCCATTGAGAGACTACCTGATAGTCAGGGTAATGCCAATTGGCTGTAAAACCTTAGGAAACAAACTTAATTTGTGCTTGGACCCTTAATATTTAAATTGAGGGCATTCTTAGCAAAGCAGGTTTCACAAGACTTTATGCATTCTTTCTTAGGACTGATCTCCCCCTGCCAGGAACCACAGTTCTGGCACCAAACTGCACCCCTCTTTGGCATTGTTTCAGGTCTGATTCAGGCAGGGGAAGCAAAGCAGCCAAGAGATTAGGAGACCTTTTACAGATAGAATGAGGACTCAGGCTATGATAAAGCTGAGAGGTGAGGGTCTTTTGTCCCTACTCCATAATCCCCTAAGTCCTTCCCTGATGGCCCCTTTGTGACTGTGCCTGTCTTAGGTCATCACTCCCTTGAGGAATCTTACCCAATTGACTATCCAGCCATCCTCCAGGGGCCAAGCAGAGTGAAGTAAAGTGGGCAGAGGCTGTGCCTCTGCCAGGAGGATAAGTTATGTCTCCCTAGCGGCTTATGATCCCAAGGTCCCCTAGCTATGGGGCCAGCAGAGTTACAGCTCCTGAAACCAGGCAGGATGGTTCCCAACACTGGAGAACCCTGACTAATACAGATTTTGATAAAGGAAGAGGTCCCTCCTTTATTCTGCTGCAATAAACAGAAAAGTCATGGCCCCGTTTTGCATAACTCAAAATGGAAGACATCTAACCTGCATTAAACTTCACCTAAGTAGGAAATAAACCTTTTTATGTCACATCACTGAGACAACTAACACCAAGTATCCTAACAGAATATTTTGGGATTTAGGCTTTATTCTGACTATGTTTAGATCCTTCAGTTAAAACTAAGATAGGCTATTCTGGTTGGTTGGAGCATTATCCAGTGAACCAAAGGGTCATGAGTTAAGATTCCTGATCAGGGCAGTACCCAGGTTTCAGGTTTGGTCCCAGTTGAGGTGCATACAAAAAGGCAACCAATCAACATTTCTCTCACATCATTGTATCTCTCTCTCTCTCTCTCTCTCACACACACACACACACACATACAATGAAAGAAAACAATGTCCTTGGGTGAGTATAAAAAACAAATCACAAACCCTGCTAAGATAGGCTAAAATATACAACTCCTAAAATCAGGCCACATCATCTGTTGGCTACAAATAAACCTACAATGAAATCAATAAACCAATATTTCTATAATTGCTCTCACTTATGCATGTGGAACCCCAGGTTCTTTGAGACATCCCACAAGGAATACTAAAGTGTGTTTGCAACCCAAATTATCAGCCACAATACACATGCAGTGCTTCTCACATTCTTCTTCTGCTCTGGATCTCTGTTTTGAAGAATGATGCCCAACAAGTCACGTAAAGGGCCTGTTCCCTGCTGCTACCCCTGAAAACAACATTTTCATGAAGAGGGCTGTCTCTCAATGTTATCAAAGCCACAACATTATTGGTTTCTCAGCATAGGTGGTGAGAACTGCCTTCTCTTCTCTTCTCTTCTCTTTTTTCTTTTCTTTTCTCTTTTCTTCCTGCTAATTTTTGACATCTAGGCACCAAAACAAAATGTGTTATATACATAGATTTCCAAAGTCTTCCTTAAAATAGCTTCCCTAATACTAAATGATCAAAACAATAATAAAAGGAAAAAGTTTGAAGGAAAAAATGCTATGCTATCCTCCATTCATTTTCTTTACTGCAACAAAACCGCTTCTGTTTTCTTGATTTGCAAAATAAATCCCACATATATTTCAATAAATGCACACATACATTGATGTAAAACAGGTAAATAAAAAATAGTTATGAAAATTATCTTTTATAATGTTAAAAAGTAAAGCTATTTTTAAAATTCATATGACTGGCAGAACACACAATTCTTTTTCCTTAATTATCATACAATTTATCTAACACTTCTCCATATTCGAGTATCATCATGATGAGCTACACTTCTCACCTTTGCTGTCAGTGTTCTATGACATACAAGAAGATGTACACTGTTACTAGTCATGCAAATGATAGAAGGTACCTAAGCATTGAAGCAAAAGCAAATTTAAAAAAAACATCAAAAGAACCAAGTAGTAATATTTAATGCCCTGAAACATCAGAAGACAATATAATTTTAATTATGTCTCTTACAAGTATTTATAATGGTCCAGGTCAGAATAATTCCAAAGGAAAGATAAAACTTGCAACAGAAGGAACTCATTCTAAATTCAAACTACAACAAATTTTTCTATGATACAATTACAATGACTGGATTTTTAGCTAATTATTATTGAAAAGATAATGTCACCCAGCAATCAGGAATATTGAATTACTTAAACGTGACTTTTTTTAGAAAAAAAAATTTTAATTTATATAAATTTGCTGTATTTTTTCAAATTTCTGAATGATGCAATTATACACTAATGATATATACAGACCTATTTTTAAAACAATATATAAAAACTATATTAATCCTTAATATTTGTCATGAATATGAAATATATTTAGAGTACTAATGTTTTATTTTATGTGTTTAAAATGGGTCCCTGGACCCAATTTCAACTTGTGTTGAAACCAACGAGCAATTCTCAGCAGAGTCCAGAAGTTCAGCTCAATACTGACAGATCTACCTGGAGATAGCATCACATTCCACAGGTAATGGACTCAGTTCCCAAGACCACCCTTCTCTTCAGATGCCAGATTGTTAACTGTGCTTCTTACCAACTGGGTACAACTTGGGGGTCTCATCAACTCCTCCAACTTATGATGCTAATCCCAAGTCCAGATAGTTACCTGTATTATCTGGTTGAAGTTAGCAAACCCTCTCCTCAGGTTAAATTAATTTACTAGAGTAGCTTACCAACTTCAGGAAACCTATTTACTGACTATATTACTGGTTTATTATAAAGGATATAATTCAGGAATGGCCAGCAGAAAGAGATACATAGGGCAAGGTATGGGGAGAGGGTGTAGAGCTTCTATGCTCTCTCCAGGTGCTCCGCTATACCTGAATTTCCACATGTTCACCAACCTGGGAGCTCACTGAACCCAGTCCTTTGGGTTTTTATTAAGGCTTCATTATATAGGCATGGTTGATTAAATCTTTGACCACTGGAAATTGATTCAACTTCCAGCCCCTCTCCACTCTCTGGGGGCAGGGAGACTGAAAATTCCAACCCTCTATTCATATGGTAGGTTCTCCTGGCAACCAGCCCTTATCCCTAGGCAGGATCCAAAAATCACCTCATTAACATAACAAAAGACACCTTTGTTACTCTCAATACTTATGAGACTTCAGGGAATTTGTGAGCTATGAGACAGAAGCCTTGGGCTAAGACTAAATAAATATACATGAGAAATGCATTTTGGTTATCTGAATGACCAAGTATATTTTTTTCTTATAAATCACAAATCACAGTATTACTTAGCAGTTAATACACAGCAGTAGATAAGAGGGCACTGCAATGTGGAGGGAGATACAAAGAATAAGTAACATAGATGGTAGGTAGGTAGGTAGACAGGGAGAGGGTAAGAATAGTGTAGGAAAAGTAGAAGCCAAAGAACTTATATGTATGACCCATGGACATGAACTAAAGGGAGGGGAGAATGTGGATGGGAGGGGGGTGTGCAGGGTGGAGGGGATTAAAGGGGGGAAATGGGACAACTGTAATAGCATAATCGATAAGCTATATTTAAAAAAAATATTGCCCTGGCTGTGTGGCTCTGTGGTTGAGCGCTGGCCTGCAAATTAAAGGGTTGCCATGTGATTCCCAGGGCACATGCCTGGGTTGCAGGCCAGGTCCCCAGTAAGGGGCGTGCAAGAGGCAGCCATACATTGATGTTCCTCTCTCTCTCCCTCCCCCTCTCTAAAATAAAAATAAATAAATATTTTTAAAAAAGCATTTCTCACAGGGTGTTCTTCTTTAAGGTTTTATCAGATCACTTAACACTGAAGGTCATTTTCTCTTGCTTTTCTCTCATTTACTATAAAAAAAAATCAAGCACCAGCACCAGCAGAAAAAGATTAGAAATGATAGAATATCTAGAGAGAAATCATTTAACAGGGAAGTGCAGTGCCCAGTCACAAGACAAGAATAATTTATTTTTAATGATGGTTGCTTAAACATTTATGATTTGTTTAGATGACCTTCCCATGCTACCATGTCGTCATTCTTCTAGCTCATATCTTTTGCTTTTAAGGAGACACGTGGGGCATGAGGGCTGATGCCTACATTTGGAGGTACCACGCATTATGTTGCAATCTGAAATTATAGGGAAACATGGTTGTTCTAATTGGTTATAGTCACCTCCAACATTTGATTAAGTCATTAATTGTTTCACTAGAAGTAAATCTTGAATATTCATATTATTTTTATCCCTATACAAGCTTTTGTGGATGGAATTCCTCCACTTTTAGAAGTTGTGAGTTCTCAGAGTAGGCTTTCAGGTCACATTTAAAATGCATATTACTCATAATTTCTTTTTACTTGATTTTTCTTGTATTTCTCCTTGTACTCACCAAAACTTAGGACAATCTAGAGTATATTACTATTTATGTTCTAAACTCAAGCTCTTAATTTTTATTCTGAACTGTACTGTAAGGAATACTTATGTCCATTGGGAAAAGTAGTTCCTGTTTTGGGACAACTAGTTCCTGTTTTGGGACAAAGATCCTATAGTTTCACTTAAAATAATTGCTCTAGCCCTGACTGGTGTGGCTCAGTGGTTTGAGTGCCGGCGTATGAACCAAAGGGTCACCAGTTCAATTCCCAGTCAGGGCACATGCCTGGGTTGTGGGCTGGGGCCCCAGTAGGGGGCACGTGAGAGGCAACCACACCTTGATGATTCTCTCCCTCTCTTTCCTTCTCTCTAAGAGTAAATAAAAATAAAATTAAAAAAGTAATAATTGCTCTAAGATTTCCTTAGGATGTGTTAAAACTTTCATGGCAGCAGAGTTCATTATCTTTAAAATTAAGGGGCAGTGTTTTAAGCTTTGGTTTAAGTGGTTATGGAAAAATTAATGACAATTTTTCAGAAGTAGAAAGTGAAAGCAGAAATCAACAAAGTGGGAAAATATCAGGAACTCACAAAGTTTTCTTAAATCAGTCTAAAGAAGGAGAATTGACACACATTAATTTCCTTTTCTCCGTGCAAGTTAAGAGAAAATGACACAAAGAGATTTGTTTCTATTACCTTTATCAAATGAAAACATGATGGCTGTAGGCAGGTATTTGATGGCTTCATGGGAGAACTGAGATCATAAAATTGATAACTGCTTTTTATGTAACTAGGGTTGAGTACCCATTTAAAGCCAGCCCAAAGTAGATATACATTAAGCTTTCCAATTCTACTAGATTCTGAGCACAACACTGAAAGATTTATGAACTTCAACAGTAAAAGTCATGATATGGAAATTAATTCTGAGATAATATCAGAAGTTAGATTTTATATACCTACATACACATATATGATTATATATATGGTTGTGTGTATATATGTGTTTATATATGTAGGGTGCAGCAAAAGTAGGTTTAAAGTCATAAGCAAAACACAGTTTATTCTTATATTATTATTTATTAACTATTGTATTATTTTCCATATAAACAACTGTGAACCTGCTTTTGACCCATGATATATACATGCATATACTATATACATAAAATGTTTGTCCAGAAAAAGTCCGACTATTGTTAGTAAAACGGGAATGGTTTGCATGACATCCACGTAACCTGGCAGCTAAGGAGAGTGAAGTGGAATGCGCATGTGTGAACAATGATGACTTCACTGTACTAGCCAGTGGGGGCAGTAGACATCGTTGAGTGAGCATGTGTACTCAGTGGCTGTCGCATTCAAAATGAACATTCATCTCATGGAAACTATTTGGATGATTCAGAAGTTTGCAGCTATAGGCAACTGGTGATTGGCAGCTTCATTATGACAACACCCCTGCTCAGGCATCATGTCTCATGCAGATTTTTTTGGCAAAACAGCAAATTATACAGGTGACTCAGCCCCACGACAGCTCACATTTGGTGCCCTGTGACTTCTGTTTTTTTCCCACAACTAAAATAACCTTTGAAAAACAAGAGATTTCGAACCGTCAATGGGATTCAGAAAAATACTAAATGGCAGCTGATGGGGATTAGGAGAACTGTGTGAGATACCAATGTGCCTACTTTGAAGGGGACTGAGGTGTCATTGTCCTATGTACAATGTTTCTTGTATCTTGTATCTTCTTCAATAAATATCTCTATTTTTCATAGTACGTGGCTGGGTACATTCTGGGCAGATATATGGCTGAGAGTAAATGCACTAATCTGTGCCTACCCGGTTGTAATTGCTTAAATCTTGCTCCATTTTATCTTTTTTCTGAGACCTCCCCTTTACAACTTAATCTCATCGATATTTATACTGAATGTTTTATTGCAAAGTTTTATTTTATAGAAAAGCACCCTTGATTATGAAAACATTGATTCATGTCTTGTTTCTTAATCTATGACGAGGCAGATGAATAGTGAAGTTACTGCACTCTCCCAAGTGATAATAACAACTTGTATTTCAGGCAGAGTTCCAAGAGGCCATGGCTTGTTTGAAAGACTTAATATATTTTCATAAAGCTATATCACAGAAAGTAACCCCTAAATCAGATACCTACAAAATGTACATTAGTCTAGTTTATAGATTCAATGAAATAATACCATCCTGGCAGCACACCAGTGCTAGGAAATACATTATAAAAGGGAAAGTTCCTCAAGAGAAACAACCCATGAATGAGTGATTGGAAGCCCAAAGAGCATCAAAATAAGCTAATATTCTGGGTCAAGGTAAAATCTTTAATATTAGAGAGATGAAATGAGCTAAGCACAAGGCAGAATATATATGAAGTTACAATCTGTTTAGATATTATAGGAAGCTATGTGGCTGATTTGGCAATAGTGTTTCTTCCTTAATAATAATTAATACAGAGCAATTATAATTGTAAAAGTTATGCTAGTGATACTTTGTTATATACTGATACAAATGATTTTGTCTAGGGAAATGGGACTCAGGGGCATCAGAAGTCACACAGTTACATTCTGAGTTTTTGTGCTCTCCAATGAAGCATGGGTCCCATTTGGAGAGAACTTTTGTTGGCACAGTGGAGACCCAGGGTGTTTGAGCACAGAGTATCTTGAGAGACTGGCCCCAGGTGAACTGTGTCTGCCTATTACATCCTCACATGAGGTTTCTTTCAAGACCAACAGCCTACTGCTGCAAGTTTTATTCCTCTAGAATCAGAGAGAGAATATCAGGGTCAAGCTCATGTTCTGATTCTAACCCAAACTCCATCCATTAAATGGTTTCCCAATAATCTAACACATGCTAACTGAATTTCAGAAAATGTGAAACAGGAGTTTTCATCAAAACATATGGTGTTTTGATGTGGGTGCTTAGTGTACGAAGCACCATGTGTAACCTGTTTCTCATAGGCATGCCAGTCTTTAAAATGAGACTAGGACAAACTTTCAGCTATTAAAGATACAAGCTCACCAGTCTTGTGAGAACTCTAACCTCCCTTCAAGTTTCCCCAAATAGTTTTGGAGAATCCATCTGGACTTACATTAGCACCTATTACAATGAATTAGAACTATCCTTTTCTGTGACCTCTCCCATTGCACTGTGAGTTATTTGGAGAAGTATCATGCTTGACTCTTTTTTTCATTCATGAGGAACTCCCATCCTCTCCACTTCTAAAATATATCTCTGTTCCAACTCCTTTTCACGAACTTTACCACTACCACCCTGCTCCAAGTTCTCATTGTCTTCCATTTGAATTCATGCAGTAAGTAGCTGTGCAAGTGGTCTTCCTGATTTTATTTGATCCCTATATAGAAAATGTAGCCAGAAAGATGTTTCCAAACTCATATTCAAGTCATTGTCCTTAAAAAAAAAAAAAAAAAAAAAAAACCCTTAAGCAACTTCCAATACGAATGAACGATAAAAGCTAAACTCCTTACCCACTTACTTCTCTAACATGTTTCTTTTTATTTTTCTCATAGTTCATGTGTTATAAAGAAAATGACTTTCATTCTTTTTCCTAAACATTCCACAGATGTTCCCACTCAGGGTGTGTACCCTTGGCTGCCCTTCTGCTGAGAGTCTTTGCTCCAAGACCTTTGCATGACTGCTCCCTTCTAATCACTCAAGTGCCATCGCAAATGTCTCCCTCCCAGGAGAACCCTCCTGACTCTTTAAAGTTGCTCATTCTGTCCCAGTCACTTTTTCTCATATTTCCTTACTAATTTATTTCATAACATATTTTGGTATCAGAAATGATCATATTTGTTATGTGTTTATTGTCTATGCCATTACACTTAAAGATAAACTCCTTGAGAACACTTCATTCTGCTCATTACTGGATTCTCAGTTCTTAGACCTTTCTTCATAAATAGTAGATGTTTAATAAATATTTTATCTGCATGCTAATGGGTATGTCTTTTAACCACTCTACCTCCAGTGGTTAGTACAATGCTAGACATGTTTTAGATATATAATAAATGTACATTGATAGAATTAGTGTTTCCCCTGAGAATTAATCTTCTTGAAAATTATGTGGTGATATGGGTTGAAATACATTTTCCAATAGGATATGTTGAAATCCTAACTCTTACCTATGAATGTAACCTTATTTGGAAATAAGGTCTTTGTGGATATAATCAAGTTAAAATGAGGTCATTCTCTATTAAAGTGAGTCTTAATCCTCACTAGTATCCTTATAAGAAGAGAAAAGACATAGAAAGAGACACACAGGGAAAACACCATGTGGCAATAAAAGCAGAGATTGGAATGATACATCTACAAGCCAAGGATTGCTGGCAACACCAGAAGTTAAGAGAAGGGCATGGAACACACTCTCCCTCAGAGCTTTGCAGGAAGAATCAATATCTTGCTATTAGCAATATCTTGCTAATATCTCGATTTTAGACTTCTGGACTCCAGAACAGTGAGAGAATAAATTTCTGTTGTTTTAAGTCACCCAGTTTGTGCTATTTTATTAGGGAAGCCCTAGGAAACTAATAATTATGGAAAAGAGAAAAAAAGAAAACATTAGGAAGATGAGTAAGGATTAAAATTTTTGGTGCCAATTTCCGTTACTACTGTTTCCATTCTGAGATGTAGGAGAGTGTTCCAGTTTTTACTATTTGCTCAGCATGTCACTTTAGGTGTACATTTTAACCTCTCTGAGCCTGTTTTCTTATTTATGAAATGTGTTTTATAATGTGGTTCTAAAGCCTATTCTATAGACTTATTGCAATATTAAAATAGTTAACTTGTGATGTGCTTAGAACAGGGTCCAGTATGCCATGAATATTCAATAAGTACCTGCCATTATTCTCACTCAGGGGCTGAAAACTATGACTGTGAGTAAAGACTGGTGCTATCAACAGCCATTAGCTACATAAATTGTGCATTTTGCTCAACAATTTATTCCTCCAGAAAACATTTATAATTTCCAAGTGTTGTACTTCTCATTTTGTTCCAATTCCAGGTTGAGCTCTTTAGGCAGTTTCCTCAGAATCTTCTCTTTGCAAGAATTGAGGAAGTTGGATCCAGATTTCAGTTTAATATAAGGTTCAACACAATAGAATGAGTTATTTCTGTCTTAACACAGACAGGTACTCATGAGGTAATGACTTGCTTGATTCTGCATGATCATTAATCAAGAGAATGTACATAAGATCCATAAACAGACTTGGTAAAACATGTCCATCACTATCTACAATGGATACTGTAATATAGTGCCCAAGTCCACTTTAAAGACTGAAAGTCATAATTCCCCAGTGGCTGCAAGTGCTTCTGGCTATCAGCCCATTCCGGAACTTGTTCTTGTCTAAAGAAAGCTAATTCATGCTGGCTGGATGGCTCAGTTAGTTGGAGCATTGTCCTGTACACCAAAAGGTTGAGGGTTCGATCCTTGGTCAGAGTGCATACCTAGATTGCAGGAGTGATCCCCTTTCAGGGCATGTATGGGAGGCAACTGATCAATGTTCCTCTCTTATTTTCTCTCTCTCTCTTTCACTCTCAAATCAATAGAAACTTATCCTCGGGTGAGGAGTTTTAAAAAAAGAGAGCTCACTAAAGCCATGTCTTATTCCAGGGACCACCTGCATTCAAGATTAGCTGTTGCAGGTTACACTCAGTCCCCTTTCCCTGACTTTAAACAACTCTGAAAGTTCATTCTCCTTCACAGTTACTCGAAGGATCAGCTGAGACCTTCTCTGAGACTGATTAAAGCCACCTTTCCCCTCTGCTCAATCCTGCTTTCTTGTGCTTCTCCACAGATGTCAAACCCAAGAGTACTCCCAAGTAAACTTCTTATATTAAAGTCTCAGAGTCTTCTTCATTATTCTCTTTCAGAAATGAGAAAATGGAACTTCTGAGGTGTTTCACTGAAAATCCAGTGGAAGAGCTAAGAATTGACTCTCAGCTTCTACCCAAGAACCTATTGCTTAAAAACAGCTGAAACTGTAGAGACAATGTATTCATTCATGGAATGCATGAAAACAATGAAGAGGTTTCGACTCTGTGGACAGATACCCATTAGGTGGTACTGACGGAATTCACCTGTACTCAAGGAGGGTGAGAGGAATGATGGAAGGGGATTAATAAAACGTTTAACCTAAGAAGACTTTGTTGTTGCTGCTGATATATCCAAGTGCTAAAGCTAGCATTTATTTTCAGGTATTTGTGCCGTTTTGCAGGCCTTGTATAAATTTACCCCAGGAACAACCTTTGAGGCAGTTGCTAATTAGAATATTGAGGATCAGTGCTGTAACAAAGGTCAAGCTTTAGGGAGGCCTTGCTCTCAAATTGTGCCTCCATGCTTATGAGGCCCAGGTAAGACATGAAATCTTTGAGCATCAGTTATCTCTTCTCTAAGAAATGAGAAGATGTACAATTATGCCTACTTCATAATGTTATTGTGAAGATCAAAAGAGGTAAAGTATGAAAAGTATATAGCACATAATACAACCTCAATAACAATAGTTGTATCAATTTTACTGATGAAAGAATAGAAGTGCAGAAAGATTAATATCTTGCCCTAGATCATATAGCTTACAAATGGCAATAGATTTTCTAGGCCATTATATGCTCTTACCCTTACATTTCTTTTGTGACAGGATTTGCCATTAGGCCATTTTCCTGACACTTTTAAATGAGACATTGTTGAGACACATAGGAGGTGATCTGTGTGGCCACATTATAATTGGAACTTGGCTCAATGGGAAGTAACAGATGGTCTCTTCTGCTGTGAATTTCTCCTCCAACTGAGTGAAGAGTCAATATTCTCAAGGGCCGCTGTCCCCAATGATGCTTCCAGACTCTGGTTGGCAGCCACTGTCTTTAGCTATTGATGTCATAGGTGTATGCTGAGGCAGGAGAAGGCTGGGAGAGAGAAAAAGAAAGGGTCTTTTGTGGATTGACAGATGGTTTCAAACTCAGGAAATACAGAAACCCAATTTAGGAGATATTTTGTGTCTAGTGTATTCACTTCTCAAGCACTCTAGATTTTCAGAATGGAAAGGTGGTACTCAGATTAAATATTTTATTTTTAATTCTCCAAACCACCACTATTAAACTGATTCTGATACATTTTCTATTAAATAGAATGATCTGAAATTCTGAATTCATCATGCAAGACATAAATAGAATTGGACTGCGCACTGAAAATGCACACACTTCAATGTTGTACACTTGCCTAGATCATCTTTAAAACAATTAAATGATGAATGTGTGACTAAATTACCACACCATGTTCTCTGTTCAATTTCAAGGTCAAAGTGTCTTTCTATCACAAATGTGGGTAAAACCCTAGAATGCTGGGGAACAGAATGGGAATTATTGGCTTTCTATGTTATTTTGATTTCCATATATTTTATGACTTTGTGCATTTGAATAATTGTAAGCTTGCAGCATGCTGATGATATTCACCTACAATATCCATTTGCATGAAGTGCTGATCAATTAAAACCTCTCTGAACAAACAATCAAACAAAAAAAAGCAAAATATCATCCTATCCTGCATCAGCAAAACTTAGGTCACTACTAGCTATCTCTACTCCTTTTTACTAAGGAATCTCCTGAATAAATTCCTATCAATCTTTTCCTTTCTGTTCTTATTATACTGACCTACCTTTTGTTCTTACCAGTGGCCTAATCTTGCTCACTTCCTTCTTCCAGTCTGATTACTACACTTTTATTTCAGGAAGGTGTTTAATAAATTTGGCCATTATTAGGAGGATGTTGATTTCACGGTTGTTTTACTGTCAGCACTAAAAGTACATATCTTTAAATTCACCTGTGATGAAATACAGAACTTGTTCTTAAAATGGGAAAATTTACTTTTTATTTTTTTCATGTCTTATAGGAAAACTATGATGATTAATTTTATGTGTCAACTTGTCTAGGTCACAGTGTTCAGATATGTAGTCAAACATTATTTTGATATGTCTTTGAGGATGTTTTGAATGAGATTAACATTTAAACCAGTGAACTTTGAGGAAAGCAGATTGCCCTTTCTAATGTGGTTGGGCCTCATTCAATCAGCTGGAGGCCTGAATAGAAGAAAAGAGTGATCTCCCCAGGAAAAGAAGGAACTCGGCAACAGAAGGCCTTTGGACTTGAACTGCAACATTGGTTACTCTCTGGGTTTCTAGCCTGTAGATTTTGTATACTTGTGAGCCTCCATAATAGCCTGAGCTAGTTCTTTAAAATAATATATATATATATATTCTATTATATATGTATGTAAAATAGAATATATACAAGTGTCTGTCTGGAAAAAGCCCAACCATTGTTAATATAACAAGAACGGTTTGCATGACATCCATGTAAACTGGCAGCAAAGAGAGTGGACTGGAATGTGCATGGGTGAACCATAACAACTTCACTGTAGTAATCAGTATGGGGTGGTAGACCCATTAAGTGAGCATGTGTACTGTGTGGCCATCACATTCAAAATGATTGAGCAGGTAGAGCAATGAATCTGCATCAAATTTTGTGTTAAGCTTGAACATTCATCCTCGGAAAACATTCAGATGATTCAGAAGGCCACAGCTATGTGTAACTGGTGATTGGCAACTTCATCATGACAACGCACCCGCTCATGAATCACATCCTAAGCAGAGTTTTTTGGTGAAACGTCAAATCACCCAGGTGACTCAGCCACCCTACAGCCCAGATTTGGATGCCTGCAACTTCTGGTTTCTCAAAACTAAAATGACCTGTGAAAGGAAAGAGATTTTTAGACCATCGATGAGATTCGAGAAAATACGATGGGGCAGCTGATGGTGATTGGGAGAACTGTGTGAGGTCCCAAGGTGCCTACTTTGAAGGAGGCTGGGGTGCCATTGTCTTATGTACAGGGTTTCTTGTATCTTGTATCTTCTTCAACAAAGGTGTCTATTTTTCATAGTACATGGCTCGATACTTTCTGGACAGCCCTTTGGTTTGTATATAATACATATATACATATAATAGAATATATATACATATATAAAAAACAGAAATAACCACAATACAAAAGGTAAGCAATAGAAAATGACTACATCTATTTTATAGCTGTAGAGAGAAGGACTTGGGTACCTTAAATGTCTAGAATACTTTCCCATAGTAGGTAATAGACATTTCACGTGAAAAAGTTTGTGGGCAATTAAGCTTGAAAAATATGAAACTAAGCAAAATTAATCATGTTTCTTTACCATAGGAATCCAGAGTCCAAAAGGAACAAGATGCAGTAGAAAAACTGGGGGAGTTAGAGAGAGAAATCCAGGCAGAAGAATGTCACATCCAAAGGCAGCTGAAGCGCATGAAATAAGGGGATTGACAGTGAGTTCAGTCTCCTCTGAACCTGGATGGGGAGGCTAAATCAGGATCCTCACTTTGGCACCCCCTCCAGTGGCTTCCTCTGCAGTTAAAGTATACGTCACACTACTTGCTATGGTTTCTAAGAGCAATAGACACTTCCCTTGTGAAACTCTTTCCTCTCTCCTCCTACCACTTTCCTCTTTGGGGCTTGTTTTCTGTTTTCTCTAGGGCTTTGAACTTAGCCCCATTTTGGATCTTTCCACACTTCTCCATTGTACACTCTTACATCATCTCCTTGATGGCTCCTTCTCATTATTCAAATGTTTCTCTCTCGAAGAGATCTTCCCCATCCATTCTGCGGAGAGAGCAAGAACCTTCTGGACTCTCCCTCTCTAATACTTTATTCTGTTTTATTTTCTTCATAGAAGAAATCAGTATCAGTATCATATTTATTTATTCATTTTCAATGCCTGTCATCTTAACACTTAAAAGCCACCTAAAATATATTACTGAGTGGTCTAAAATCATTTATTAATTTATCAGTCAAACATGTTACTGACACCATGTCAATAAGAAGCATTAGGATTGAAAGTTATTCATTCAGTGCGCACATTCAGTAGATGAGGAGGGAAGGGAGTTCATTAGCACCACTAAAGGAAGAGCTCCAAATTGCCTGGGTAAAATTCAGCCAGAAATAAGGAGAGGCTCAGCAGCACAATGGAGAGAGGAACAAGTGGATACTGAAGAGAGAGGGCGACCAAGTCTATGCCACTAGGAAAGCAATGCTGAACAAGCTGGCCTGGTAAGCACGAAGGCTTAAGGTTATGCATCCAGGTCCTAGACAACAGTTTGCAGGGGTGCAGTAGAAAGAGGCATCGATCTGGAGCAGAAGATGAAATTGTTAAAAGCACATGTCCAAAGTTCAGGATGTGTAGTTCCATTGGCAGAGTTACTTTTAAGTAGGATAAGATAAATTTCTTAATAAATATTAGTTGAATATTAATGTGTGCTAGAAGGCCTTAGCATATCAAGATGATGTTTTCGTGATATGTTATAACAATTATAAATTTTTAAAATGTGTCAATTTAACAAGAATAGTTGAACATACAATTTTACAGTTAATATGCAACTATGTACAAATATAAATATATTCATGCAGGATACAAACAAAAGATGAGTTCAGAATATGAGGTCAAAAAAAGGAACATGTTTTGCTTTCACACCATTCTCCTGAAAGGTGTCCTTAATCTCAACATGTAATAAATTCAAAACCTGGATCCCAAGACATGTTGCTTTTTATCTGTAATCTGCCATCCAAATCCTAACACTTTCCTGACTCTTGACTGGCAACAAGTAAGGAGTCTTGGACTTTGAAGTAAAAACCATGGCTCTGCCACTAATTAGATACATAGCTTATAGAAAGGAAATGAAGTCTTCTGGTTCACAGCCCCCTTACCTCCTGAGTGCTGGATGCCCGCCTGTTGAATCTGACCGCAGTACACTATCTCCCAGGCACCTTCTCGGGCCTGCCGCAGCCATTTCATTCCTTGTACTTTCCACTGCCTCCTCCCCTACTGTTCTCAAACTCTGCCTGTCAAAATCATCTTGGATCTTGGGAAAATGCAGCTTTCTGGGACCACAGCAGAAATTTTGATTTTTGTAGGTCTGTGGTGAGTTCAGACGGTCTTTATTCTAGCAAGCACTCTCGTGTTTCTGAGGCAGAGGTCACATAGAGAATACTCCTCAGTTCAGCACAAGACTGATGAAAAGAGGATCCTATTCATCAAGTTATTCTTATCGTAAAGTCACCTATGAATCCTCTCTGTCTTCCAACTTTCTATTTCTTCTTGTATATTGTTCTGCTTTCTCTTTTCTTTCCATGGTGGTTTGGCCAGCCTCACATCTTGGCTTCTCTAGCTCATCTATCACACCTTCAAAATGGAACATTCTTTGCCATTCCCTCCAGATTAATAGACCCACAAGAGAAAGGTCATTGCTGTTGAAACAGACACATACTACTTACACAGCCCATGCCTGATCTTGGATGCAGAAATAGCAGACATCCCTGAAGCCACCAGCTCTTGTCTACAGAATTCTCTATGTTCCCAGAGTCTGGAGCAAGTCTGGTAAACTCCAGATAATTGTTGAGCTGCCCCTCATAGCTGCTGTCAAAACCTGTGTGTAGATAATCAGTAATGCACTGCTCGAAGAGCTAATAAGGTTAATATCTACTTTGGGGGGAAAATACAATGAGAAGAAAGGAGAGAGAAGCCATAATTAGGGGCTTGAGGGGGTCCTTTTTTCTTTCTCCATGACATAATCTGAAACTGATTAGGCAGTCCTTGGCAAGTGCCTGCTAGGATGCTGGATTTTGAAAAGTTGTTATAACACAGGACATAAAGGAGGACAGAGATAGCCTTCTTTTCCACTTCCCCTTTGTTGAAGCATGTTCTCCCTCCCCCTAGCCCTCCCAGAAGATCTGAGCAAAAGCTCTTTTATGCACATGTAGTCTGCTGAGGGTTGCAGAGTTACAAAACAGCCCCCAGAAAAACAACACCCAACACACAATATGCACATTGTTTTGATTGAGACATTGCTGTTTGAAATGCATTTATTTCTGCCTCTCGTAAATACTCCTCCGCAGTAGGAGAAAAAAAATAACAAATGCATTGTAAATAGAGGCCCAGACATCTTACACTTAAATTATAGTCACGTCATCCCAGTCCTATCCGATCTCTTTCAATTATAGTCATTAATTGAGGATGTAACCCAGAAACGATTACATCCATGAAATTCTAATGAGTCTCCTGTAGTTAATATAAAAAGAAAACAATGGCAAATGCATGCTGATATTGGGGCCTAATCCAATTCTGCCGATTAAAATAAAGAACATCATTTCTGTAACATGTAAATCGGATTTCTTTTCCTCTACCCAGTTTCATTTATGGGGGAGTGACAGACTCTCTGCACAGATTTGCTTGTCTAACAAGTTTATTGAGCTGACCTCTCACAATTATGCTCTTTTCAAGAGCACATCTTGAAAACTCACCAGTGGGAGATAAATATACTCTGCTCAAAGGGTCTCATATTTCCACATGAAAAATCCATTCTTTATTTACCTGACTTAAGTGGGAATATCTTTCATATTTTCACTATGACAAAAATAATTATATTAATTATAATTCTGGAAGAACATGGTGGCAGCTTAATTCTGAGTCTTTTCGCTCTTTCTAGAAATAGAGCAACACGATAGTGAAAAGAAAAGGAACACAAATCACAAACCCCATTTGCATTTAAAATAGGAAACAAAGAAGACCACACAAACTTCAAACTACTATGTGTATGTGTTGCCAAAAACAACTAAGAGCAGCACAGCCAGGCGGGCAGGCCCCAGAGCAGGCGCTGCCGCAGTAGGAAACGCTGGGGAGTGCTGGCACTGCAGACGCCGGTCCCAAGAGCCAACAGCAAAGTAAGTGTCTAGTTTCCAACAGGCCAGGGTCACACACTCTGGGCCACCAGCTTTGCACATCATTGAAAGATAATCAGGTATAGAACTAGGGACAGAAGACTTCAGAATTGCCCAAACAAGAGCAGAGGAGAATATATATTTAAAACATCAGTAAAGATGTGGCTGGATGGCTCAGTTGGTTGGAGCATTGTCCCATACACCAAAATGGTGTGGGTTTGATCCCTGGTCAGGGCACATACCTAGGTTGCTGGTTCAATCCACAGTTGGGGTGCATACGGGAGGCAACCAACCTCTCACTCTCTCCCTTCCTCTCTCTAAAGCATATAAGGTCAATAAAGTCAATAAAGCACATCCTTTGGTGAGAATTTTTTTAAAAGTCAGTAAAGATTCACTCTCTAACAGTAAGTGGGTCACTTTGGAAAGCAAGCCCTGTGTCCCTGGGTAGCAGTAGCCAGCAGAATAAGCAGAGGAAATACGGGGCTGACAGGGAAAGGCCTGCAGAGCCAAGTTAGGTTTTCAGAGGCAAGGGAAGAATGCCGACATACAATGCCACACTATACAGGAAGATGTTTGAACCTAGGGTTGATTGGCAACAGAAACTCATTTCTGAATATTTTTATTTTATTCTCTAGATCTTTAATGGTTGGCTGAGATAGCTGTACTGCGTTAGTCCGTTGCTATACCAGTGGCCGTACCATACAAGCTTAAGTCTCGAATCAGGGAAGCTATTCCTGTCCATCCTACTTCACCACATACTCACTTATAGGAACAATTTGCTTTCATTTATATATGAGAACCAAGAAAGAAAAAGGAAAAGACCAAAAATAGTATAAGAAAAAAACATGAAAAATTATAGAGAAAGGAATGCTCACTGAAAGTATCTTGCTATATAGCAGATAAAAATTATAATCCAATATTCCAATAAGAATTTTTAAAATAAGTGGATTATTTGCAGCTATAAAGGAAGATCACATTGTATATATGAACTACAGCTTTTTTTTTTATGTGTTCATCTGTCAATGGGCACTTGGGCTGCTTCCATATCTTGGCTATTATAAATAATTTTGCAATAAATATAGGGGTGCATATATTCTTTCAAATTATTATTTTGGATATACATGTATATTTCTTGGGTATAAAAAGGAATGCAATCTTATCACTTAAGACAACATAGATGGACCTAGAGAGTTAAATAGAGAAAGACAAATACCATAAACAGAGAAAGACAAATACCATATGATTTCACTTATATGTGGAATCTAAAGAACAAAATAAACAAACAAACAAAATCAATATAGACAGACACAGAGAGTGAAATGGGGGTTGGGGAACTGTCTGAAAGAGATGAAAGGATTAAGAAGTACAAACTGGCAGTTACAAAATAGTCCCAGGGATATAAAGCACAGTAAAGGGAATGTAGTAAATTATATTGCAATAACTATGTATGGTGCCAGGTGGGCACTGGAATTATTGGGGGAACACTTTCTAAAGTATATGATTGTCTAACCACTACTTTATACACCTAGATAATTGCAAAATGATATTGAAGCAATTTCAAAGAAGGAAGATCACAAAGCAGAAATATAAGAGTTCTGGATAATGTAATCAGACAGTGAGAGGTGATGGCTAGAAAACTGGGAAACATAAAAATGAATTGGCAAAACTCGGGGAAAAAGGACAAAATTATTTCAAAAATTAAAGAGAAGGATGATGTAGAAACTATAGTAAAATTTCTGACAAATACAAGAAAAAGAAACAAAAAAAGAAGATGGAAACAAAAACATATTAAATGATGGAAATAGATTACAGGTAAAGGACACTTAGCAAATGCAAAATCGAGGGTTCCAAGAAAGAGAAACAATGGAAGAGAATTAATATTTTAAAATATCATTTAAAAATTATTTGAACTATAAGATGTAAATCTATATATTAAATCTGTGTACCAAGACAAACTTGCCCTAACTCATATCTTAATAAAATTATTGAGTTTTAAAGATAAGGACAAAATCCACTGAGTAAGCAAAAACATCAATATTCTTATGGGGAAAAGTAGAAAGTTAGTATCTGCTATGGGATTCTGTGTTCTCCCCCTCCCAAATTCGTATGTTAAATTCTAACATTCAGCATGGGTGGTATTAAGGGATGGAAACTTTGGGAAATGATTAGGTCATGAATGTGGAGCCCTCACTAATGGAATTTATGCCTTTATAAAACAGACATCATCCTATACATAAACAAGTTGCAGGTTCCATCCCTGGTTGGAGCACGTATGTGAGGCAACCAATCAATGTTCCTCTCTCTCTGTCTCTCCCCTCCTTTTCTCTCTACAATCAATAAACATATTCTCAGGTGAGGATTAAAATTAATTAGTTAATTTTTTAAAGTGGCTTCAGAGAAATCCTTAGCCCCTTTGCCCTGTGAGCATATAACAAGGAAGTCTGCAAAGCAGAAGAGGGGCTTTACCCTACCATCCTGGCAACCTGATTTTAGATTTCTAGTCCCCAGAGCTATGTGCAATAAATTTCTGCTGTTTATAAGCTACCCAGTCTCTGGTATTTTGTTAGAGCAACCTGGACAGGCTGGAAGAGTAACGACTTTTTCTACAGTATCTTTTCATGCCAGAAGACAATGGAGAAACACCTGCATGAAGTTAAAGGGAAGAAAGTCTAAGCCATAAAACACAATCAGATTTAGTACTCTTAATATCCAATTAAGTAGAAATTAGATTTTAAAAGGTATTAAGGAAAACAGAAAGAAAAAAGATAGGAAGGAAGAAAGGAAAAAAGAAGGAAGAGAGGGAGGGATGGAGAAAGGAAGAAAAGAAAGCCACTTTATAATAGGTAAGATTGCAGTAAATAATGAAAATGTAATAGTTATGACTATATATTGAATTCCATAGTGCAACTTTAAAAAGGGGAGACCATAGAGAATATATTCTCATTTCAATTAAATAATTTTAATTAATGAAAACACAGAAGTTTTCTGCTACAGTCAGGAAAAAGGCAAGGATGTGCACAGTCCCATTACATATAACATTATACTAAGGATCATAGCCAACAAAACTCTGCAAGAATATGAAGTCAGAGTAAAAAAAAAATCCAAAAAATTAAAATAAAAAAGATGAAACTCTTCCTTTGCTGATTTCTGATTGTATAATTGCTAACCCAAGAGAATCAAACATGGAAAAAAATTAAGTGACAGAATTCAATAAGGTTATACATTGGCAAAGGGTTTCTTCCCATTCTTTAAGATAGAAAACAGAGTCCAAAAGAAGGGTTCATTGAAAACAAAGTGAAGGGAAAGGAAAAACAGAGAGTGCTTGATGCATCAGGGGAGCACATACTAATGAAGAGCTGGCTCCTGGAACTGCTTCCTGTATCTGGCTTCTGTAGAGTCAGTTCTTCATGCAGATTCAGAGTAGATTTCTTTGTTTTCCAGGTTCCCTGTGGTGAGTTGGTGTGACCAGCACATGCATAGAGCAGAGCTCTTGGGGGAGTGCCTGAAAGAAACTTTAAATTTATCTAGGAGAGACTCAAAATAACAATAATAATAGCTGAAGAGCATACTCATCTATTTAACAGGGGCTCAGCTAATTGCAGTTGTATGGTTAGAAATAATATACAAAAATGAGAAGTATTCATTAAATATTAACCATTTGGTATATAAAATAAAAGAACAATTTATAAAGGCAACCAAAAAAAGTCAAAGAAAAATACTTTGGCACATTGTGCTTTCTAAAAATGACTTTATTTAGAGATTTCTGGCCAAGATGGAGGCATAGGTAGAGACACTGTGCCTCCTTGCACAACCAAAATAAGGACAACAAAGATTCAGAAACTAAAAAACAACCAGAACTGACAGAAAATTGAACTCTATGGAAGTCGGACAACCAAGGAGTTAAAATAAACACATTCATCCAGACTGGTACGAGGGCAGAGTTGGGTGGCCAGGTGGAGAGGGGTCGAGGCAGGAAAAAGTGGTGGCTGATGGACCCAGAAACACAGGCAGCAGCTGGCAGACCCAGTGAGGGGTGCAGAGCGGCTGGAGGACCGGGCATTCCCACATTCCCACCCAGACAAATCAGGCGAAACTGGGGAGCAAGACAGACCACGCAACCCAGAGCCCCAGCACCGGGAAATAAAGCCTCAAACACCAATTGAAAACACTTGTGGGGGTTGAGACAGTGGGAGAGACTCTCAGCCTCACAGGCGAGTTCGTTGGAGAGATCCAGCAGGGTCCTAGAACATACACAAGCCCACCCACATGAAAATTAGCACCAGACGGGCCCAATTTGCTTGTGGAAAGCAGCAGAAGGGACTGAAACCGAGAGAGCTGAGCAAGTGCCGTTGTTCCTTCTCTGACCCCTACCCCACATACAGCATCACAACCCAGCAACTGGGTTGCCCCGCCCTAGTGAACACCTAAGGCTCCACCCCTCGTATGTAGCAGGTGCAATAAGACCAAAAAAAAAAAAAAAAAAGGCCCAAATGGAAGAACAGATCAAAGCCCCAGAGCAAATACATCTAAGGGAAGAAGAGACAGCCAACCTATCAGATGCATAGTTCAAAGCACTGGTGATCAGGATGCTCACAGAATTGGTTGATTTTGCTCAGAAATTAGATGAACAAATGAAGGCTGTGCTAAGTGATACAAAGGAAAATGTACAGGGAGCCAATAGTGATGGGAAGAAAACTGGGACTCAAACCATGGAGTGGACCAGAAGGAAGAAAGAAACAAACAAACAGAAAAGAATGAAAAGACAGGAATACAAAAAAAAAAAAAATGAGGAAAGACTTAGGAACCTCCAGGACATCTTTAAACATCCCAACATCCAAATTATAGGGGTACCAGAAGGGGAAGAGGAAGAGCAACAAGTGGAAAACTTATTTGAACAAATAATAAAGGAGAACTTCCCCAAGCTGGCAAAGGAAATAGACTTCCAGGAAGTCCAAGAAGCTCAGAGAGTCCCAAAGAAGGTGGACACAAGGAGGAACACACCAAGGCACATCATAATTACATTAGTCAAGATTAAAATGAAGGAGAGAATTATAGTAGCAGCAAGAGATAAGGGCACAGTCACCTACAAAGGAGTTCCCATCAGACTGTCAGCTGATTTCTCAAAAGAGACTTTGCAGCCAAGAAGGGGCTGGAAAAAAGTATTCCAAGTCATGAAAGGCAAGGAGCTACATCTAAGATTGCTCTATCCAACAAAGCTTTCATTTAGAATGGAAGGGCAGATAAAGCGCTTCCCAGATAAGGTCAAGTTCAAGGAGTTCATCATCACCAAGCCCTTATTCTATGGAATGTTAAAGGGACTTATCTAAGAAAAAGAAGATAAAAAATATGAACAGTAAAATGACAGCAAACTCAGTTATTAACAACCATACCTAAAACAAAAGCGAAAGCAAATAAGCAAACAATTAGAACAGGAATGGAACCACAGAAATGGAGATCAGCAGGGGAGTGGGAGGAGGAGAGAGGGGAAAAAGGTTCAGAGAATAAATAGCATAGATGTAGGTAGAAAACAGACAGAGAGAGGGCAGGAATAGTATGGCAAATGTAGAAGCTAAAGAACTTATGACACATGGACAAGAACTAAAGTGGGGAATGTGGGTGGGGGGGTGTACAGAGTGGAAGGGAATGAAGGGGGGGAAATGGGACAACTGTAATAGCATAATCAATAAAATATATTTTTAAAAAATAAAAATAAAAATGACTTCATGTATTTTAATCTTCTACTCCACAGATTCTTAAAATGGGTCTTGTACTCACATACCAAGAGGTGGGATCCATGTTTCTCCTCTCAAAACTGGATGTCTTGTGATTATGGTGGAAGTGATGCTGGGTGACTTATGAAGCTAGGATGTCAAAATTGATACAGCTATCATCTAGTTCTTTTGGGACACTTGTCTTCGATGTCCTGCGTACCATGTAAGATGTCCAGGGCCACCAGGTGACATAGCAAGGCCACATATGGACTTTTAAGTGACAGCCCCAGCTGAGATTCTTGACAACAGTCAGGATCAACTGCTAGACACGTGAACGATGACTACTTCCAGATAATTCCTGCCCCCGGCCATTAAGATACATCCGTTTTTGATTCACCTCCAGTCTTCAAGTCTTTTTGATGGACATCAAGGAAAAGACAGAGACGGGTGCCATTTTTTCCTCTCTAAATTCCTGGCCACAGCATCGATGAGCATAACAAAGTGGTTTTATGCCACTAAGCCCTGGTGGTCTGCAGCACTAACTGCTAGAAATCCTTAAGAAGAAATGCTCGGATCTTTGTGAGAAAAATTTTAGAACAAAAGAATACTTGACACAAAAGTGTATTTGACAAAGGGAATGACAGTTCTTTTTTGTTTGTTTGTTTTAGGCTATCTTAATTTGGGGGGTGTTTGTCATTGCTGTTGATCGGTTTGTTTTGGAACTAAGAAAAGTCATACTAAAATACATTTTAGAAAATTTAAAAAGTAGAAATATTTTAGAAAGCCATGAAAAATGATAGATGAATTATTGGTGCTAATCCTAGCAGATATTAAATCATATTACAAAACTTTTATGATAAAATAATAGATTCACTAATAGAACAATATGAACAGAATATAAACTCCAGAACTAGATCCAAATATCTAGTCCAGGACTAGCAATTTAGCATACGATAAGGGTGGCATTTTCAAATAGAGGGATTAAAAATACATGGTATTAAGGCAATATCATGGGCAGTCAGTTGGAAAAAAGAGGCACAAATGGACCCATATCTCTAACCCTACACCAGAATAGTCTTTGAAGGTGTAAAATTGGACTAGCAGAAGTAAAAACATGGATGTATGAGACTAAAACATGAATAAATAAATTCTTTTATAAATTTAGGGGGAAAGCCTATTTAATTGTAAATAAAAAGCAGAAATCTTCATAGAAATAATAAATTTAAATATGTAAGAATAATAAAATCTCATAACAAAAATATCAATGTAAAGACAAAAATTAAAATGGAAATAACTCTCAAGTTATATCACCAACAGGGGTTAATCTTTTTAATAAAATGCTGGGTTTTTTTAAGTAAATAGTATTTAGAGACTACAGTCTGGTGTTGGGTGGCCATAGTAGTAGTAGTCATTGCTTCCAGGGCTTTTTAGAGCACAGAGCTAAACAATCATATATAAAAAATATAAATAAATATAAAATATATATATTTAATATATAAATATATTAGAAAAATTAGAATTAACGATGATTTTATAGTGTTTGCCAGATCACATTTCAAATTACAGGTTTTAACTTAATTTCTTTGACTTTATAATTTTTTCATACATAAAAATATTGATTTCTACAAAATTAATAGTTTGTTCAAAATAATAATAACAGAACTAAGGATGAGTCTAGTGAATTTGGTCAAATATTTTAAAAATAGGTGTTTATTTTTGGAATTCATTTTATTAGGGTCATAGGTTTAAAATACTCCATTTTAAAACACATAAAAATAATCATTGTATTTTATATAGTTATTCTACATGCTGTCTAAAGTTAAAATTATTTGTTTTATCTTCATTCAATTTTAGTGATTTTTTATTTTATTTTTTAAATTTATAAAACATTAAATAATTTCAAAATAAAAACATAATGCAGTATGCTTGCATATTGTGAATTTTGCTTCTATCCTGATTCTTCAACATTTTCTGCTCTCTCCCTGCTTATAAGAAGGGAAGAATTTTCCTCATTTTTTTTTTATAACTTAGCCAAATACTCTGGAGTCACCTCATGTCAGTATACAGAGACCTTCCTCATTACATTTTATAAAGGATTGGTACTTTCTTATGTAAACATATTATAATTTGTTGAACCGGTTCATGATGGATGGACATATAGGTGGTTTCCAGATTTTTGCTATTTTAAATACTGTCAGAATCAATATTCTTATACATATACTACTTTGTAATTGTGCAGATTCCCTTAGAACCACATTTTGCATTTTTTCCACCAATATGAAAGTTCCTATTCCCCGAATGCCTTGCTAAAATGTTCATGGTCAAAGTCCTTGATATACTATCTCACTGTGGTTTTCATGGCAAATCTGTCATTGTGAGTGAATTTAAGTATCTTGCTCATATGTTTGGAGCTGTTTTCATCATTTTTGTTGAGTTGTTGATTATTAGTATTTTCTCACTTTTAGGAAACCATATACTTGTGTTACAAATTAAAGATATTTTTCCAATTTGTCATTAATAATTACATGTTGCTTATTGAGTTTCTTTATTCAAAGAAATGAAGTTAATTTTATGGTAGCTTTTCAAGTTCTCAGTAGAGTGATGACTGCCAGTTGTGAAACTGCCATCCAGGCTGCCAGCCTGAGCTTTAGATACACAGATCTCGCTGCCTCCCCACCGTCCCCGTTGCTCTCACACAGGCCACCTCACTCTTCTTACCTCCTTCAGCCTTCCCCAATGGCTCTAGATTTTTCAAAGTGGCTTTCTGCACTTTCCTTCCTCAATCTATTTGTCAATAAATCTCCTTGACTTTAGTTTTGAAATAGCTTCAGGATTTGTCCACTTTTGACAATCTTCACTGTGATATTTTGGTCCAAGAGCAGGTCATCTCTTAATTGGGTTACTTCAAAAGTCTCCTGACTTTGTTTTTACCTGTGCCCCCCCATTGTGTATTCTCAAAACAGTGACTAAAATATTATTGTTAAAATGTTGATCAGATTATTTCGTTCTCCTGCTATAAACCTTCAGATTTACAATTGAAAGCAAAATCAATCCATTGGCCTACAAGACCCTACACAATATAATCTACTCCACCTACTTTTCTGACTTCATCTCCTACTACTTTCCTCCTTGGGAGCTTATTTACAAAAAGACTGGCCTCCTTGATGTTATTGGAATGTACTAACTAGCTACTGTTCCTTGTCAAGGTTTCTCTAATTCCTTCTCAACTCTGGTTGTCCTTTCCAAAGAAACCAGCATAATTCACTCCCTCATCTCTGTTACACACCTTTATTCTAAATCCACCATATAACAGGATTCCCCTGTCTACTCTGGGAAATTATACCACCAAACTTGAAATTCTCTCTCTCTCAGCTATTTTCTCTTTAATGTAAATTACTAAATGAACTTAATCAACTATGTACATACTTGATTTTTTGTCATTATTTCCTACACCCACACACAAGCAATACACAAAACATGCATGGCTCTAAGCACTGCTGGGGGCCGTGACTTTCACTGATTTGTAACTGCTGTCTAGAATTGCTGAACCTAGAGTAGTGCCTGTCAGGGGGCCTGGGCTCAGTACATATTATTGAATAAATGAATGAATGAATGAATGAAGGAGATGAATAGGTGGATAGAAGAAATGAAGCTAGGGATAGGACAACCATTCCGAGCATCATGGTAAGCCATTTGTCGTTATAGCATATTTTGGTGCCTGAGAGACTTATTCCAATTTATAACTTCCATACACACTTTTAATTTTTTACATAAGTAGTTATACTAAAAACACATTTTGCGTAATATTAATTTTCTTTACAATACTTACAGATCAAGGACTAATATTTACAGAGAACCAAACAGTAATTTTGAAACATAACATATTATTTCATTTCTGGTTAAAAAACTCCTAACTGGAAACAACAACAGACTTCTGAGAAATTGCTTTTTCAAGCCCTGAGTACATCTATTTTCAGAGCATTTTCACTCATGGAAAATTAGCTGCCTTTCTTGGTAACCTCTCGGAATGAACATTATAAATATAGTAGACGGACACTTAGAATTTGTCTGAAAAGAAAAACAAATAAATAATTCCCCTTCAGCTAAGGGACCAGTAAGTAAACAGTTAGCATAAATCCATGTGCAATTATAGCTCCTCTGGTATTTTGGAACTCTTCTAAATGTTTATGTTCTTGTTTGGGTCAGGAGTTGAACAAGAATTACATATGCTGTCCTCCTCCATAATCATATAGAGGCAATGTTATTTCTAATACTGCCCTACAGTTTGGTGAAATGTAGAGGCTAACCATCTGTCATCAATAATGCTGTCAAGAAGATTTGGAAAGCATTTGATCGGGTTTTGGCAGCATGTTATCTGTGAAAATACTGTTGGAGGGAAACTTGGGAAGTTCTGATTCATTTAAAGGAGACACAAATGTTTCAGCACATGGGCAGCCTAAAACTGGGATGGTGAAGTGTTTTATTTAATAGAGGCACAGATTTCAGTGCAAGTCAATAAAGAAAAGAGGTATTGCTATGTTTGTATATTCAAGCGTGTACGCTAGGCTCCACAATAGATAGCACTTTTGGGGCCTCTGAAAAGATGGCATTGAGAAGGAGCATCTGTTGAACACATTAAGGGAAACTCCTTTTGCACTGAAGTAGAAAGTGGAGCTTAAGAATGTTAGAGGAAAGGCCTGGTTGAGAAGCAGGCATTAAGAGACAAGGTAAGGTTCCGCTTACCAGTGCCAGGGCAATTGGTTTAATGAAATTATGCCATTTCAGACCCCAAGGTATTAATATTAGGTAATAAGAAATGCTGGAGAGTTGGGGTGGGATTGGAGACAATTTATTGGAGATAAAAAGCAGGACATGAAGGATGAAGAATCTAGTTAAAGGTAAGACATGGGTAATTTATGAGAAGGGCTTGATGGAACTATCAGGGAATGTTTCCCATTCCAGGCTCTGGGAGGCAGCTATACTAAGCTGACCACAGAGGTCAGACAACTACCCCAGGATTGAGAGAGCTAGGCTTTCAAAGTCTTTGTGGGTTTGTTTCTCATGTTCTTTGGAAGCTCTGAAAATTCACCAGGTGAATCTACACTAGTTAGCAAGCCTAATACCCAAGAGCAATTGCAAACATGCAGAAACGCTGACAATGAAGGCCTAAATTAATCTGCGGTTACCACACTGCATCAGGGGAAGTATGATTGTAAGCAGTTAAAAAAAATTAAAGTAGTTTTTGGTGGAAAAGATAAGGTGTGTGAGAGAAATTATGCCACATTAGGATTTTCATTTCTTCATAATAGTTTTGTAAGAAATTATTTATATTTGAAAAAATAACTTGTATTGACTCTGGCATTAAGTAAAACAAAAAATAAAAACTTTTTGGGGGAGGCAGTTGAAATCTCTGTGAGATGTAGGCAAGTCTGTAACTGACTTTTTTTTCTATAAATTGTAGATAACAATTCTGATTTCACAGAATGATAGTGAGGTTCTGCTCTGAGAAATCAAAAAGAAGCAAATACTCAATAGAAGGTCAAATGAAGTTGAAACTTAATTTGAATTTTCATATGTATACATGCGTGTGTGTGTGTATAATGATTACCCCTTAAATGAGGCATCTTCCTTCCTGGAAATTTGCCAGAAAGAGATAAACACTCATCAATCTGTATGGATTTAACGTAGCCTGATTGGAAGACAGGAGATGACTTAAATGACTTCAAGCATATGACTCCTTCTAGTTTATGTTACTTTATGTTAATTCTATCATTTATACTTATATATCCTTTATATAGCTATTAATATATTTAAATCAAGTGTGCGTATGTTTCTTGATCTGCTTTTAAATCAGAAATTCTTTTGCCACTGATGAAAAGAATGAAGATTGTTTCATCTATATCTTTCAAGTGCATTTGATTGCCAGATTATTAGTAATGATCTAAAGCGAGAACTGCATGACAGAAGATGGAAAGCATCTCCATCATCAATCTTTCACATATTCAAAGGGGGAGAAAAGGAATGTTTTCTTTCAACACTAGTGTATGCCTTAGGGACATGATGCTTTATCATGAAATGGCAAGAGGAATCCAATATGATGGGTGGAAAACAGAAAGTAATAAGGCAAAAGCAACATCTTATGGGATTCTTGTGTGAAACACACACACACACACACACACACACACACACTTCTTTTCCTGATTGACAACATTATCTTATTAACATAATTCTGAAATACCTTCTTTAATAATTAATAGGAATGTGCTAAAAAAGTCAAGATTAAATTTAGTCTTGCTTTTGATGAAGGGTTAAAACACACATACAAACTTACAAATAAATCCATCAAATCCCTCCAAAAACATGTGGTACAATTCTAGACCAAACAAAATTTATTTGAGATTTGTATTGAATTACTGTTTTCTTTCAGGAGTAAGAAAACCCAGAGTTGGCTCTAATTGCATATGCATTTGCATACATTACACCTCAACACAGAACTCTAACCACCTCTTTTGACAGGCAGGGAGAATATTTAGCAAATGGAAAAACAGCATTTTTATTCCCTTAAGTAATAATGCATCTGTCTTGCATAATGCATAAATAAAAATATATTTTATTTTTACCAGTATTTTTGAAATTTCCACATTTCTTATATCCTAGAATCAAAGCAGACAGTTTTGTTTAAACAATTAGCAACCGTAAATACTACCTTGCAAATATATGTATCATAACACTACATCAAGTAACGTAAGCCATCCCCCAAAATTAACAACTGAGTTGTATAGCAGTGAATACATTATTGTGTATCAATTTTGGGGCTGCAAGAGCTGAAGAAAAACATAATCAATATTTTTTCTCAGCAGTAAATTAACAAGGGGAAATGAGTGAACTGAAGCAATTAGGCTGACAGAAGCCTTCATGCCATGACAGTTGACATTCTTCAAGCACTTACCAGGCACTGTTTTACACACTTTACATATTTTCATTTATGTCATTCTCACAAAACCAATCACACATGGTTGGTAGGTTAATCTCATTCTAAAAGGAAATCACAGAAAGCCTAAGACTAAGTAACTCGACCATAGTCTCCCAGCTGCTAAAGCCAGAATTCAAACTCAGACTCGGGGCGATTCCAGGGCTGCTCAACCGCACATACACCTACACAAAAAAAGCATTTCCAAATATAAACTCCTGGATGTTACCTATAACTTTTTTGTGTTATTCTATTTTAGAAACTTTTGTGTGGAGAGAACCGATGAAATGTTTCAGGTGAAGTGTGCATATTGACTACTAAGGTTGACAGCGTTCTCCAGAGAAATAGAACCAATAGGAATTGCATATATAGAGAAAGGTTTATTGGTTCATGAGTCTGTGGAGGATGTCACATCTAAAATCTTCAGAGCAGGCCAGCACACTGGGGATTCAGGAAAGGGTTGTAGTCCATGTCCAAAGGCTTTATCCCAGC
Source organism: Anoura caudifer (assembly GCA_004027475.1). Taxonomy (NCBI): domain Eukaryota; kingdom Metazoa; phylum Chordata; class Mammalia; order Chiroptera; family Phyllostomidae; genus Anoura; species Anoura caudifer. Next base: position 37,135 of record PVKU01005961.1, read on the forward strand.
AGAATCTCCTCTTCATCAGGGGAAGTCAATCTTTTTCCTGCTATACCCTTCAACTGATTGACTGATGCTCACCCACATTATAAAGAATAACCTGTTTACTAAAAGTCTACTAATTTAAATGTTAATTTCATTTTGTAAATACCTTCACAGAGGCACCTAGAATAATTGTGACCAGATATCTGGGTATTGTGGCCTTGCTCAATTGACACATAAAATTAACATCATATCTATATTATTTATAGGTTTATATATTTATATGTATGGCTGAAAATAAATTAGAAAGCTCTTTAATAAGAAAAAATAATTAGCTAACTGTAAAGCAATACTACTAAGCACGTTGCTTCTTGTGAGAGTGTGCTAGATATTGGCACTATGAATAAAGTGCCAAGGTTCAATGTTCTCATTATCTGGTTGGGTATATGTCAGAAGAGAGAGAGATAGAAATATGCACAATCAATTATGCTACGCTGTGCTGAGTTTTAATGTGGTTGGGGTACAGTTGTGAAAGAAGACAAGAAAAAAGTTAGGGCTCTAGCTCATACCATTTCCAGGGGCTGAGGAGAATCTCAAAAAGGACATAATGCTTAAGTCTCATTGAGGAGGAAGAGTATTCCACCAGGAGGAGAAAGCTGAAGAACAAATATATGAAAACACAAACATAGATAAGGGTTTAAGGGTTTGTAGGAAATCTAGTAAAATTGTGGTACTACATTTATGATGGAGAGAAATTATAACAACTTTGTAAGTCCCAGTCTAATGCTTGGGCTTTCCTGAAGCTAATGGGAAGTCGTTGACATATCCATCTGAAGAAATGACATGATCATTGATGAGTTTTAGAAAGATTTCATTAATGGCAAAAGGAGAAACAAAATAGAAATATAGGCCAATGGAGGCAGGAAAACCATTCAGGAAATAAGGTTGAACTTTTGAACCAAAAAAAAAAAAAAAAAAAAAAAAAAAAAAAAAAAAAAAAAAAAAAAAAAAAAAAAAAAAAAAAAAAAAAAAAAAAAAAAAAAAAAAAAAAAAAAAAAAAAAAAAAAAAAAAAAAAAAAAAAAAAAAAAAAAAAAAAAAAAAAAAAAAAAAAAAAAAAAAAAAAAAAAAGCAAGATTGGGGAACAAAGTGGGAAGAAAATATCAAAAATTATTTTTCTGTGTTAAAATTGGTATATATTTAATTATGTTCAATTTATTGGGGAGAAGGAATTCTTTCATTCAACAAACACATATTGGCATCTACTAGGTGTTTGGTCCTCTGCCAAAAAAAGAGACTATGAAGATGAATAAAAAGATATAAACAAACAGTTGCAGTGAAACAGAAGAAAATCCAAGACATAACTTGACAGAAGAAAGTCAAGAAGGACCATGTGGAGGAGGTAATGCCTGGCCTAGGTCATGATAGACGAGCAACAGTATGAGGACGGGAGGTTGGTAAGGAAATTCCAAGCAGAGAAGCAAAGTTCAGGAGGACACTCAGATGTGAATAGAACTTGTTTTCCAGGGTCACACGTGGTCTAGAGTGCAAGTCAAGGAAGAGAAGTCAGGATGGGAAGAGTCTTGGTTTTATTTTATTGAAAAACCCTAATCAGAGACATGGTATGGGCTTGATTGTTCCGGCAGAAGCACAGAGGATGGATTTATGAGAACACCATGTGGGAGATCTATTAGTTTCCCAGTAGTGCCATAACAAATTACCGTAAGCATTATTGCTTCAGAAAATGAATCAAGGTGTCAGTAGGGCCACATTCCCTCTGAAGTCTCTAGGACAGGGTCCCTCCCTGCTTCTTCCGGAGTCTAGTGGCTCCTGGCATTTCTTTGCTTGTGGCAGCCTCACTCCCATCTCTGCCTCCATTTCACATGGACTTCTTCCTAGTTTGTATCTCTATGTGTCTTTTTCTCTCTCTTATTGGACATTTTCACCCTAATCCAGTAGTATGACCTCATGTCAATTCTTACTTTTGTACATTTTGCAAGACCCTATTTCCAAATAAAGGCAAATCCTGAGGTTCCAAGTGGACATGCATTCATGTAAAACAGTATTCAAACTATGATCAGAGGCCATTGCAATAACACAGGCAGGGGAGTGGAGGGCCTGAGACAAAACCCGGCAGGAAGGAGGTCACAGTGGCAGGAAGTCATGGTTGCAGGTGTGGAAGAAGAATCGTTGTTAGGAATTGAGGACAACTCCAATATTTGTGGCTGGGGAAGCCAGGTAGATTTCAGTATCTGTTGAGATAAGAACTATGTGAGTAAGAACAGATTTGAGACATGGGTTCTGAAGTGTGAGAATGTAAATAAGTTTCATACAAAGTAAAACACTTTGAGTGAGGATATCCTCAAGGGAAATGAAAAAGTTTTAAAATGACTTAGATGGCTGTGTAGGTTATAATACCATTAACTGATTAGATGAACAATGGGGTAATATTTTTGTTTTAAGAAAACAAGATCAGTTTTGAAAATCTTAGGTTTGAAGGGTAAATGATATATGTAAGGGAAGAAGTAGAGCATGAGGGTAGGAACCACGCCTTTGATGCCCTGGATAAGGACCGACAGTGTTTAGCGATTTCACGGCAGAAGGCACATATCTCATTGGAGACGAAGACATGTGGAAGTGTACAAAAAGAGAATAGTGCCAGTGGAGGGAAGAAATGAATTGCAATAAGGGAAGGTATGTAGTGTTAAGAGCTTCAGCAAAGATGAGAACTGGGGATAAGCTCATGGCATTATTAGAGGTCATCGTTTGTCTTTGACCAAGTGTCTGAATTGCAGCATTAGTGCCTATGAGGCAAATAAAGGCTTAGGAAGCTGAGACACACAATACTGTCAGTGAGAAAACCAAGTTGTTAAATGGCTTGAATGGCAAGCTCCTGGGTAAAAATCAAGGTAAGGATACATGCAAAAGAAAAAACTAGCAACATACACATCAATTATTAAAAGATACTAACATTTATTGCTTATTTGCTAATGTAACTTATTATGTGTATTATATGTACTTGCATTAATTTTCACAGAAATACCCTGAGGGGCTGCGGTTGTATATTTTGCCCCCAAAGAAATGAAGGCATAAAGAGGTAAAGTTACTTGGCCAATGTCGCACACCTGATGTGTGACAGACCTAGGATTTAAACCTTGAGTCTAACTCTGGAAGCTACTCACTTAAGCCAATAATATACTGCGTTCTATCATCTCAGCATTTTTCTCTATGTGGTTGGATTGTGAGTGGGTTTTATTTCTTTTCTTATGACTTTGAAGAATTTCCTCAACATTTCTATATTCATTTTATAATTTGAAAGACTTAAGTAATATATTTTTAAAGAAAGTGGAGATAATGAGCATACATCTTTCAAAGATATAAAGAGAAGAGAATATTGTATTAATTTGATGACTGAATGACATTAAAGAACTTTTTTTTCATTTTTGCTATTATGATGACTTACATCAATTTGAAGACTAAGACACAGTGGAGAAAGAGAAATCAAAGATACACAAAAGAAAAGGTAAGAGAGGAGGAAGGATGTAGAAGAAGCAGAAGATGGGCATCTAAATTTGATTAATAGGGTTCCTGCAGGGGAAATGTGAAAGAATGTTCTAGGCTGAGTGGGAGAGTGCAGAACAGCACTGAAGTATGGCACAGCCAGCGGTGTCCATGGATTACAAGTTGTCTAGATCATAGGCATGAGGAAGAACACTTTAAAAGTGAGTAACAGTCTTGCAAGGGGTAGGGAAAGCATCAAAGGAAAGGAGCTGAATCAAGTTAGTCCAAGATGTAAATTTTGAGGTAGAGGAGGCAGAAGTTAAGGAAATCTACGATACGCATGTCTATTTTTTTAGTGGAGTAAGTTGTAAGATCTCTTGATAAAATTGAGTAGGCAATGGTTTGGTTGAAGGTAAATAAGTATAAAATTTGGAAAAGCTTCAGACAATGGAAAACAAGGTGCCAGGTGATGGATGGATGTGAATAGTTGAGTAAAAAGAGAGTCTGTTTCTACCACTTTAACAGTGATCTGGTCACTTACCGGTGAGCTCTCAAAAAGTAGGAAGTCTGTCTCTCACTCCCATGGCCCAGTGCTTAAACCACAATCTAGAACCAGATTATTGTCATTAATTATAAAATCTTGGGATGGAGTTTCTCCACCATTATCAAATTATAGATTAAATGAGGCACAGAAATGGCAATGATTCTGACTTCACTGGTCCTTGCTTCTACCTGCTAAATAGAACTCTCCATAGGGTCAGTGTTCACATTGTGGAAGTCAGGAAGCACATTGAGAAACTAGCATGATGCCCTCAAAAGATTTGTCACACATGTATGAGGTAGAATGCATTCTCCCCGTGTTCTCAGGGTGGAAGCCTGAGCTAGCATTCTTGGTCCTTTGACAACCAAATATTTCTGTAAGTCTATCAGACTGTCTGATCTAATTTGATTTTCAAGTTCACTTTCACTATGTGCTTGCTACATAATCAGCTTCAAGGAAATTGATCCCACTGCTACCAGCATGTCTCAAAATTGTTGAAAGGGCCAAAATAATGTTTTGATGGCAAGGTTGGTTTGACATGAAGTCAAAACAGATGACTTAAAATATTTCTATTGGTTTCTCCACAAGATGTTGAACTAGTTCAACTGACTACAGCAGGAATTGTGTGTGTGTGAATGGTGAGTGGTATCAGTCTAAGAGTTTCGTTGTCCTTTGCTTTAACTAAATTGGTAAAACTGATGATCAAATCACTGTTGGGTGTTTTGTAAAGCAAGGCTAAGTGGGGAAATGAAATTATGTGACTCATAGACCATGTAGCTTAGTTTTTTAAAAAGCAGTTGTGAGTTAATAACTACCTACATTTCGTAGGACTGTTTTCTGAGCCATGTGAAATGCTACACATAGATTAAGTTTCCTTTTTGATTAGCAGATGACCATAAAAGCCTTCTTTAATAAAGATTTATTAAATTTGACTTATTTGAATTTGTAGCCAGGGCCTGGATCCTAAATTGTAAGCCTTCAAGGTAAATGCTGAAAATACATTCCAATTAAACATGCCACTTCAAGAATTCATCAGATCATGCCTCCAGGAGTGCATGCTTCTGGTTCTCATGAGGTCCCACAATGGCAAGATCTTCTTAAGCATGCCATCTCTCTGTATCAGCCACACATGACTTAGTCTCCAGAAAACAATTAACTTTACAAAGTTACAATGCCCCTTAGAAAAAAAAGATAAATGTTTTCCATAACAAGGTACAGAGGCCTTGAGCATTGATTTATGTTTTTTCCCCTCATAAAGCTGGAGGTGAGTGGGGCTGAGGATGGAGGGTTTTACTTTGGGAATATATCCAACTCCCATGTGTCACATTTGTTTCCTTTTTGATCTGAATTTCTGTGACCAGTCATAAAAGGTACACTCACCCTTTCCTAAATAACTAATCCTAGGACATTTATTATACCTAACTCCTTAAATTATGAAAATGACAAGCACATAAAATTTTTTATGCTTCTGTGATTTACTTAGCAAGCATCCTGACCTAAGTAGGAGCTGAATGAGTTCTACTGCTGGGTTATACACATCAAAATTTAATTAAGTTACTGACCTAATGTCCCCTTGTTTCATCGATTAGGGAAGTCATGGGTAGACCACGTCATTCTCAGAAGAACTGGGCAATTGTGAAATCTGAGCAGTCTCTCTCTATTTTCCTGCCCAAATGTTCTTTTCAAGTCTCATTAGATTATCATGAGTGTTACAGCTGTGCTAATCTTTTTATAAGAAATGAACTTTTAAAATTGCACATTTTTAAATTGACTTTTAGAGTTACCATGGAAGCCTCATTATAATGCACAGAGATGAACATCATTGCAGCTATGCCTGATCTATCCAGGGTTGTCAGGAAATGAGAATTCCACATAAAGTGCATTCTCCAAAAGGGCTCACAAAACATGCTGGATCAAGTGCCCAGACTTTTAGTGTAACAATTTAAATGAAAAGCTTTCTCATACACTGCACACATCTCTAGTTCCTTAAATGTATTCTTGATGACTCAGGTTCTCTGTTAGCCATAGCTTATTGTACTTAGAACTACACACAGTACTGTTTGATTTTTCAGTCTCCTTTTTCATCTCAGTTTGCCACCTGCTTATGATGACCAGGGGCATTGAGATTCATTTCAGACCCTGGGAGAGGCAGTTTTTACCACCACCTCCCAGCAAGGGTGGATTTGTATAGATGTCACCTAGGCACTCCAGGTCCTTTACTGGGGGGCTTGGCAGGCAGCAATGGCAGATCTGTATTAACACACAATGTGGTTGGTTTCTGAACCCTCTTTCCAGAGGCAGAATTGGTATTGTCCTGGCTTCCCAGTTCTCATAGTCCAAGATAGTCACTCCTTCCCCACTCCTTAGATTTACCATATTCTAATGGGCTATTTCTTAACTTCCCTGCACTGAGTAACATAAGTAGTTCTTTAAAAAGTTTAGAAATTCCTTAGAAAATCTCCTTAGAAATTTCTAGGGCTCTCGACAAAGGGTTAAGACACACTATTCTTTGTGGAACTTAATGACATAGATCCTACTTAACCCATGCAGGCCTAAGTTTTCATCTCTAAAATGAAGATGAAATGCAATTATATATTTGGAATAAACAGTTCTGTCTCTAACACATAGGAATAATTCAATCAGTGAAAATAATTACATGTATGAGACATGATAGCAGATATATATAAAAACTGATAAAAATTTATTGTAAATACAATTATTTTAGTACCTTAAAGTCTCATTTTGGTTTAAGTATTAAGCTGTCATGAACTGGTTACTTAGCTGTCTATGTGGTATATTATTATGTGTTTGTTGATACTGTATGAAGTCTATAGTTATAAATTAGCACAGTCCATTCCAGAAATAAACTTGTACAGAAATTAGAGATTACAAGTGTCTAACATAATGCATTGAGCACAAACTGTGGGAGCACCTTAGAAGAAAGTTGTGACTTTGGCTTTGATTCCTGCCTGCATCCCCTGCACAGCTCTCTAAACACGAGGGTTGCCTCCTCATACCTGGCTTTCTTCTTATCTCCTTCATAAATCAAAAAAAGTTTCATACATTGTAAGCACATAATAAAGTTATTGTCATGTTTTCAATTTGTAGATGCAATTACATTTAAAATAAAATTCTTACTTTTGTGTATTAGGTGCAACTGTAAAATAAAATCTGAGTTCACCACCAGCTGAATATATGAGTCACCTGGAAGAATGATATATAAAATCATAGAGTGAGGTTCCCTATTGCCAAAGCAGAGGATGATCAATCATATTACAAGTTATGAAAAGAATGCTTTCCTCCTCTGCTCTTCCTTAAGTGTAGAAAAATAGTAAATACATGGAAGCAATTGGCATTTATCATCCACTGGCCAAGAAAATGGATCTTTTTTACTCTCTCCTGCTTTTCTCACTCCTTTCAAGTGTTGCCCCACTAGGACCTTCACGACTGATTGTCCTATTGAAAATTGCAACCCTCCACTCACTCGCGAACCTGCTCTTTATGGCATTGACCACCTCCAACCTGCTATATATAACTTACTTTTTATATTTATTGCCATGTTTGCACACAAGAATGTAAGATCCGTAAAGGTAGACTTTCTTTTTTTACGCTGCTTATGTCTCAAATACCTAAAGCAGTAAACTGATATTCAATAATATTTATTCAATATATGAAAAAAGCTTCACTACTACTTTTTAGAGCCTCTATTTAGAATGAAAAACAACAACAAAATCATTGTATTATTTTGGGACTAAATGTATAAAAGTTATTAAAGATTAATAACTTTAATAGTCATTAAACCAAATTAGCAACATAAATATATTGGGAAAAAACAAAGTGAGCCTGTTTTTATTTATTATTTTGAGCCCTTAATTTTTTTTGGCAACTAAAACTTCTGGTTTTAGTTGAATCCTACCTTGGCCTTATTTGGTCATTATGCAGTAATGTTTTCTGCACACGTATCTTAACACAGCTATGAAGAACTTGGTTGTATATTTCCCATTTCGATTAGATTTCCTCCAGGACATTTCTTCCATACCTGTCCTATTCAGAGAATTAACTTGGAGTGCTATAATTTGGGGGGCTATAAATACCCTTGGTAGCTGGCATTAGTCTCACAATGGTATATTATAAGGGATGAACCATTATGTGTTTCTAGGTAACTTCACAACGGTGCCCTGGATCAGTGTTTTTTCAACTTTAATGTATGTACAAATTACCCGGGGATCTTCTAAAAGTATATATAAACAATGGGTAGATCTCAAATACATCTCTAGATTCGACATTTCTAGTCAGCCCTCACATGTTGCTGATGCTACTATTTTTGCCAAAAACATATTTTGCATAATAAGGGTCTAGGTTAAACATTTTATTAGCATTGGACTGTTTTCTCCTGAGTTGAACTTCAATTTGATTTCTTAAAGGGCAATAAAGAGAAATTACACACATTTTCTCTTCAGTAAAAACTCAAGTCTCATAAAATTTTTATTCAATAATATTAATTATGGATTTCAAGGTTTATACTATAGCATTTACTATAAAATAGGAGAGTGTTAGTTCTTAGGAATGATCTATACTCAGGCATAGGTTTTATTGTCTAATAAGGTTCAAATTCATGACTGTAATTGATCTTCACTGAAAGACAAGCAGGAAATGGCAGATTTGTTTTGATAGAGACCAAGAATTTTAAGTGTGTTGGCTTCACACTGTCTTTGAAATTGTGCTATGCAAACACAGGAGCCAGGAAACGAGCCCAGCCAAGAGATCCCACTATGTAAAGATGTCAGTGTCAGTTCGCAGCAATATCCAAATGCTCCTCTTTCAGAAGTGAATGAAGAAAGGCTTCTGTCACTTATAACTGAGTAAATCAAGAGCACTTTTTTTCTTATGTAAATCTGTTACAGTCCTTTAATGAAATTCATCTTTCCTCCTGAAGTCCCCTGAAACTTACAACTCTTATTCTAACTCAGTCTTGTTTTCTCTGAAATTGGGAAAGGACTAATTAAACTATTTTTGTTCCTTTAAGAAAAATTAACTAGCTTAGAAAACAGAAGAAAGGGGGTATGCATGTGGAAGGGATGGACTGATGTTGGTGTCCCAGGTACCTCACTGTTTCTTGTTTCGACTCAGAATTACAAAACCGTAATTTCTGAGTTCTCCGTTGGTCACTGGGAGATTGGGTTCCGCATGCCTGCTGGCCAAGCATCCTCCTCATTGTCTTCACTTGGAGTTCTCCTTTATGACTCAGTGCAACACTCATGTTTGGGTTGGGCAAAATTTAATCCAACCTGATGCAATCTCGCTGAAAACAGACTGTCTTCTCCTTTTCTAAAAATATTGCTAATATCATTGTGACTGGAGCAGTTAGGGAAATTCAAGGACAGAAATAAGAAAATTATGGCTTAACTTGGGATTTTAATGTGACACAGTGTGGGAGTTCTTATGGTCATATTACTGTATTGAAACTGAAATATTTCCTTTTGAAATTGGATAAACCGAGCTTAAAGTTTGCATGACAGAAATTAGATGTAATTCTCCTTTCAAAGACCATCTGTTTTTCTGAAGGAAAGTTGGCAGATCATGTTGCAACTAAAACTGTGGATTATTTATGACAAAAAAATCAACATCAGTAGTTAATGTAACACTTGAAAGCCGGAGTTCTTAACATAGGAGTTATGACCAGACACTTCTGCAATTATTCGGACGTTTGTATAATTTACTGGGAGCTGGATACATTGACTTTCAGCAGATTGTTAAATAGTTCTGTGACTTCTCCCAGAAAGGTAAAGAATCATTTTATTTGTGTCTATCAAAATTTAAAATACCCATGACTGTGAGCTAAACATTCCATTTCCAAGAATCTATCCTCTATAGATATTCACCTGAGTGAAAAAATTTCATGTATGAGAATGTTTATTTCTCAATTGTTTGTAATAGGAAAAATTCAGGTATCTCTCAATGGAAAATAATTTGAACTATTGTAGCATATTTGTATTATGGAATGCTCTACTGCCATTAAAATTAATGAAACTTACATGGGGCACTATCTAAGATATATTGTTAACTTAAGATCTTACGTTTATTTGGTGATCAAATAAACATCTATGTTGTTTTTTGTTTTATTTTAAGTATTATGTTTATTTACTTCTAGAGAGAGAGGAAAGGAGGGAGAAAGGGAGAGATGTGTCATTGCCTCTTGCTCATCCCCTACTGGGGACTTGGCCTGTTACCCAAGCACGTGCCCTGACTGGGAATCAAGTAGGCAACACTTTGGTTTGTATGCCGGTGTTCGAACCACCGAGCCATACCAGCCAGGGCAGCATTTATATTGTTTTTAGATGCTTTGGTACCAGTGATAAAAGTAGGGAAATATTGACTCTCCACTATTTTCATATAATGTGATGTGATGAATATGTGTTCATACAATATAAGTGCTATGCTTGCTCGTAGGAGTATATTTGCATAAATATACAAAAAGGATGGAAGGATATAAATGAAGAAACAAGATTTCAATATCTGGGATTTGGAAAGGAGGAATTGAGAAGAGATTTCCAACTGTGCTCTTTAATTTGTTTGAATTTTAAGAACAACTGCGACCTTTGTAATAATTTTTTTTTTTTAAGTTTACATTATGGTTCATTCTGGGTGTTGAGAACTCTTTTTTTATTATTATTATTTTAATTGTTGTTCAATTACAGTTTTCTGTCTTTTACTCCCATCCCAGCCCACCCCCGCAGCCCTCCCCACCTCCCTACCATTTTCACCTCCGCCTAGTTTTTGTCCATGTGTCTTTTATACTTGTTCCTGTAAACCCTTCCCTTTTCCCCCTGAAATTCCCTCCCCTCTCCCCTCTGGTCACTGACAGCCTGTTCTCTATTTCAGTGTCTTTGGTTATATTTTGCTTGTTTGTTTGTTTTGTTGTTTAGGTTCCTGATAAAGGTGAGATCATATGGTATTTGTCTTTCACTGCCTGGCTTATTTTGGCTAGCATAATGCTCTCCAGTTCCATCCAAGCTGTTGCAAAGGGCAGGAGCTCCTTCTTTCTTCCTGCTGCATAAAATTCCATTGTGTAAATGTACCATAGATTTTTGATCCATTCATTTACTGGTGGGCACCTGGGTTGCTTCCAGTACTTGGCTATTACAAATCATGCTGCTATGAACATTGGGATGCATAGGTTCTTTTGGATTTGTGTTTCAGGGTTACTAGGATATAATCCTAGCAGTGAAACTGCTGGGTCAAAAGTCAGTTCTATTTTTAGTTTTCTGAGAACATTCCATGCTGTTTTCCATAGTGGTTGTACCAGTCTGCAATCCCACCAACAGTGCACTAGGGTCCCCTTTTCTCCACAACCTCTCCAACACTTGTTGTTTGTTGCTTTGTTTATGATGGCCATTCTGACTGGTGTGAAGTGATATCTAACTGTGGTTTTAATTTGTATCTCTCTGATAGCTAGCAATATTGAGCATCTTTTCATGTGTCTCTGGATCCTCTCTATGTCCTCCTTGGAGAAGTGTCTGTTCAAGTCCTTTGCCCATTTTTTAATGGGGTTGCTTGTCTTCTTAGAGTGGACTCATGTAAGTTCTTTATATATTTTGGAGATTAAACCCTTGTCTGAGGTATCATTGGCAAATATGTTTTCCCATAGAGTTGGTTCGATTTATATTTTAATACTGTTTTCTTTAGCCATGCAGAAGTTTGGGGGTTTTTTTGTTTGTTTTATTTTGTTTTTTGATGAGATCCCATTTGTTTATTCTTTCTTTATGTTCCTTGCTCTAGGGGACATAACAGAAAAAATGTGGTTGTGTGAAATATCTGATATTTTCCTGCCTATGTTCTGCTCTAGGATTTTAATGGTGTCACGGCCTACATTTAAATCTTTTATCCACTTTAAATTTATTTTTGTGTATTGTGTAAGTTGGTGCTTGAGTTTCATTTTTTTTGCACGTAGCTGTCCAGTTCTCCCAACACCACTTTTTGAAGACGCTATTTTTATTCCATTTTATGTTGCTGCCCCTTTGTTGAATATTAATTGACTGTAGAGACTTGAGTTTATTTCTGGGCTCTCTGTTCTGTTCCATTGGTCCATGTGCTTGTTTTTATGCTAGTACCAGGCTGTTGTGATTATAGTGGCCTTGTAATACAGTTTGGTATTAGGTATTGTGATCCTTCCTACTTTGCTCTTCTTTCTCAAAATTGCTGCAGCTATTCGGGGTGGTTTATGGTTCCATATAAATCTTTGAAGTGTTTGTTCTATGTCTGTGAAATATGCCATTGGTACTTTAATAGGTATTGCATTGAATCTGTAAATTGCTTTGGGTAGTATGGACATTTTGATGATGTTGATTCTTCTGATCCATGAACACGGTATCTGTTTCCATTTGTTTGTGTCTTCCTTGATTTCTTTCTTCAGTGTTGTGTAGTTTTCTGAATATAGGTCTTTTACCTCCTTGGTTAGGTTTATTCCTAGGTATTTTATTTTTCTTTTTGCTATATCAAATGGGATTTTTTTTATTTCTGCTTCTGCTGTTTCATTGTTGGTGTACAAAAATGCCTTGATTTCTAGATATTGACTTTGTATCTAGCTGTTTTGCCAAATTCATTTCTTAGGTGGAGCAGTTTTTTGATGAATTCTATAGGATTTTCTATGTACACTATCATGTCATCTGCAAACAATGATAGTTTTGTTTCCTCCTTTCTGATTTGGATGCCTTTTGTTTCCTTTACTTGTCTAATCACTGTGGCTAATAATTCCAATACTATATTGAATAGAAGTGGTGAAAGTGGACAACCTTGTCTTGTTCCTGATCTTAGTGGAAAAGATTTTTGTTTTTGCCCATTGAGTATGATGTTAGCTATAGATCTCTCATATATGGCCTTTATTATGTTGAGGAATGCTCCCTCTATTCCCATGTTGCTGAGTGTGTTTATCATAAATGGGTGCTGTACCTTATCAAATGCTGTTTCTGTATTTATTGATATAATCATGTAATTTTTGTCTTTGCTTTTGTTTCTGTGATGTATTACATTTACTGATTTGTGAATATTGAACCATCCTTGCATCCTTGGGATGAATCCCAGTAGGTCACAATGTTGGATGCAGTTTGCCAATATTTTGTTGAGGATTTTAGCATCTATGTTCATCAGTGATATTGGCCTGAAATTGTCTTTCTTTCTTGTGTCTTTATCTGGTTTTGGGGTTAGGATGATGCTGGCTTCATAAAAAGTGTTTGGGAGTCTTCCATCATTTTGGATTGTTTGGAATAGTCTGTGAAGGATAGGGGCTAGCTCTTCCTTAAATGCTTTGTAGAATTCTCTTGTGAAACCATCTAGTCCCGGGCTTTTTGATTACTGCTTCAATTTCATCTGCTATTATTGGTCTGTTCAGGCTTTCTGCTTCTTCTTCATTCAATTTTGGAAGATTATATTTTCTAGAAATTTATCCATTTCACCTAGGTTTTCAAATTTCTTGGCATACGTTCTTCATGGTAATTTCTTACAATCCTTTGTATTTCTGTGGTGTCAGTTGTAATCTCTCCTTTTTCATTTCTCATTTTGTTTATTTGGGTCTTCTCTCTTTTTTTTCTTGATGAGCCTACTTAAAGGCTTGTTGATTTTGTTTATCTTCTCAAAGATCCAGCTCCTGGATTCATTGATCCTTAGAATTGTGATTTTAGTCTCCATGTCATTTAATTCTGTTCTGATCTTGGTTATTTCCTTCCTTCTACTTGCTCTGGGCTGTCTTTGATGTTGTTCCTTGAGTTCTTGTAGGTGTAAGTTTAGGTTGTTTATTTGAAATGTTTCTACCTTCTTTAGGTAGGCCTGTATCGCTATGAACTTTCTTCTGAGGACTGCCTTTGCTGTGTCCAATAATTTTGGGTTGTTGTGAATTCATTTTCATTTGCTTCCAAAAACCTTTGGATTTCTTCCCTAATTTCATTCTTGACCCATTCATTGTTTAATAGCATGCTATTCAATCTCCATGATTTTGAGTGTTTTGGCTTTTTTCCCCTTGGGATTGGTTTCTAGTTTCAGTCCCTTGTGGTCAGAGAAAATGCTTGGTATGATTTCAGTTTTCTGGATTTTGTTGAGGCTTGTTTTGTGTCCTATCATGTGGTCTATCTTTGAAAATGTTCTATGTGCATTTGAAAAGAATGTGTATTTAGTTTCTTTGGGATGAAGGGCTCTCTCTATATATATCAGTTAAGTCCATTTCATCCAGGGCATTGTTCAATACCACAATATCTTCACTGATATTTTGTTTGGAAGATCTCTCCATTTTTTTTACAATGGGGTGTTAAAATCCCCTACTATAATTGTGTTGCTATCAGTATCTTTCTTGAAGTCCATTAAGATTTTCTTTATGTATTTGGGTGCTCCTTTGTTGGGTGCATATATATTGACAATGTTTATGTCTTCTTGGTGGATTCTTCCTTTGAGTATTATGAAGTCACCTTCTGGGTCTCTCTTTATGGCCCTTTTTTTGAAGTCTATTTTGTCTGATATGAGTATTGCTACCCCAGGTTTTTTTTTTTTTTTCTCCCTGACCATTTGCTTGGAAAATTTGTTTCCAGCCCTTCACTTTCAGTCTGTGTAGGTCTTTTGTCCTGAGGTAGGTCTCTTGTAAGGCAGCATATGTGTGGGTCATGCTTTCTTATCCATTCAGCTATTCTATGTCTTTTGATTGGAGCATTTAATCCATTTACATTTAAGGTTATTATTGATAGGTACTTATTCATTGCCATTTTTGTATCTGTGTTCCTCTCTCTCTCTCTCTTTTCCTTCCTTTCTTTAAAGCAGGCCCTTTAGTATCTCTTGCAGAGCTGGTTTGGTGAAAGTGTATTCTTTTAGATTTGTTGTCTGGGAAGCTCCTTATTTGGCCTTCTATCTTGATTGAAAGCCTTGCTGGGTAAAGGAGCTTTGGTTGCAGGCCTTTGGTTCTCATTACTTGGAATATTTCTTGACATTCTCTTCTGACTTGGAGCGTTTCCATTGAGAAGTCAGCTGCTAACCCTATCGGGGCTCCCTTGTATGTTACTTCCTTTTTTCCTTTGCTGCCTTTAAGAGTCTCTCTTTGTCTTAGAATTTTGCCATTTTAATAATGATGTGTCTTGAAGTGGGCCTCTTTGGGTTCCTCTTGATTGGGACTCTCTGTGTTTCCTGGATTTGTGTGCCTTTTTCTCTCATCAAATTAGGGAAGTTTTCCATCATTAATTTTTCAAATAAGTTTTCCATGCCTTGCTTGTCTTCTTCTCCTTCTGGTATCCCAATTATATGGATATTATTACGTTTCATATTGTCTTGCATTTCTCTTAATCCCTTTTTATTCTTTCTGAGCCTCTTTTCCTTTTCTTGCTCTTTCTCCTACCTTGTCTTCCAACTCACTGTCCGATCTTCTGCTTCATCAATCCTGCTTTTGATTCCTTCTACTGTGTTCTTCAGTTCAGAGATTGTATTCTTCATTTCCTCTTTGCCCTTGTTGATAATTTCTATTTCTTTTTTCATGTTGATATAGTTTGCAGTGAGTTCATTGTAGTTTCCCTGTAGTTTCCAGTAATTCCTTGTGAGTTCATTGAGCTTCCTGATAACTATTGCTTTGAACTCACTATCTGATAGTTGAGTGGCCTCTATTTCATTTAGCATTCTTTCTGAGGCTTCCTCCTTTCCTTTCATTTGGGGATTGTTTCTTTGTCTTCCCATTGTGTGTGAGACTCTTCTTGTTAGCCTCAGCTTCTTAAATTGATCTGTTCTGGCTCCCTGGGTTTATGGTGTGAACTTCTGTGGTAGAATACCTGTGAGATTCAGTGGTGCAGTCTCTTTGATCTCCTGAGCTCACTGGTCTTGGGCTGTCATTTAAGTTGGCTCTCCATTTTTCTTTGGGTTTTGATTGTTGTTGAGTCTTTCTTTGGTGGGCCCTTCCTGTAACAGGGTGCAGCCAAGAGGGGGGCCCCAAAAGGGAGTTGGAATGGGGCCCAGAACTCAGGGTGTCCAGGAAATATTAGACAGACATATAAGATGTCCTCACCCCTTTTCCCCTCAGGTGTGAGTTGAGGGAAGGGACAAATGGAGCAGAGCCATTGAGTTGTTTTGCATAGCCACGGTTTTGGGGATAACCTCTGGCATGGTCAC
>PVKU01005961.1:53376-112998 GCA_004027475.1 Anoura caudifer
CTGTGTGGGAGCTTGGAGAAGATTGGCTCCAGAAAATGGGACACACCTGCCCAGACTCATGATGGCATCCCAATAACCTTGGAAACATACAGGAATGCTGGCAGGTGTAACCGATTGTAGGAGGAGTCGGAAATGGGGCTGCAGAGGAGGATTGGCATGGGGATTTAAACCCAGGCGTGGCAGCCATTTGGGGGAGATCTATGCGGTTTCACCAGAGAGCAGGACTCACAGCTCTATGAGAGAGAATCCGCATGCTTTCCCAAGAGTTAGGACCCTCACAACCCTGTGAGGGAAAATCACCATGTGGCTTTAGCAGAGAATTGCCACGTGGCTTTTCCAGAGTGAGGACCCCTTCCCCACAGCTTTGGTAGAAGAAGAATCACGCGGCTTTGGGGTGCTCCCTTTGGCTGCATGGCCTGGGAACAAGAGAGACTGCCTGGAAGAAGGGTGAAAGAACTCTTGCCAGTGGGCCATGAGAAGGTACCACATGGCTTTGGATTAATTAGAGATCCTGCCTGGACAACGACACAGCTGACGGTGTCAAGAGCCTGGATCCCGGACGTGTGCTTCTCTTCCTTACAATTACGGTACCCTGACTTAGGGCAGAGGGAGATAGGAGGCACTGTGGGCTTCTGTGGGTATCCTGAAGGACTTTGATATTTCAATGGAGATGTTAGGTCACTACTTTAACTCTGTATAACATTAATAAACATTTCCTTTCCTTTTCACAAATCTCTGGCTTTGAGAGACATCTTTCCATAAGGCAGCGGACAATAACGAACCTTTTCTGTTGCTCGGTAACAGTTTTTGGGGGCTCGTCCGGGATCTTAATTGCCCATGGAAGACTGACCCCTCAGGTTCGAGAAAGTGAGACTTTGGAAGTGTTTTGCCAGTCTCGAGAACCTTTCTGTTTGCTCTGAAACATTCCCACCAACTGATTAACTGAGGGTCGCTCTGTCCAGCACCTCTTGTATTTTGTTGTGCTGCTGAAGGTAGGTTGTGTTGAAGCTGGTTCTTCTGTGTGTACAAAGTATTTAGGATTCTCTCTTGCTCTTGTTCAGTTGTTTGTTCTGGGTAGTTTCTCCACTATTTAGTTGTATTTCCAGATAGGTCCTGGGTTGAGGTTTGTGAGGTTTCCACTCCCTCCTTCACCTTCTGCTATTGTTATCTGTTGGTGGTTCCTTTTTTGTTGGGTTTCCTCTTCCATTGGGTATCCTGTTGTTCACTGCTTCCACCTACTCTTTTTTGTGATCAAATGAAGGGGGAAGGCAAAATGGTTTAAGACAGCAAGAGAGTAGTCTATGATATTTACAGTATCAGTTGGTAGAGAAGAGACAGGAGATCCTTTGGCTATGTATAGTGTGAACCATGATCTTCCACACAACTAGCCACTTGTTAGAAAGGATGGAAAGAAGATAAGACTCTTGTTGGGGAGGGAAGGATTGTGAGTTGGATCTGGAAGGCAGTGAGGTTGTGGGAGGTCAGATTCTGAGGTAAGGTGAGAGTAAAGGGTAGTAAATAGGTGTAGTGTGTGAGAGAATAGTGTTAACCACTACAATTATAGAGTTCAGGAAACCATGAAGTGGCTAAGATCTGGGAGGGGTGTTATGAAGTATTTATAATTGTGTGGAACAGCTATTATTTACAATAATATTGGAACAACAATCATATGACAGAATCTGTGTGATCTGGATAACAAGAATAGGGTGTATAAGACTTTGAGTAGTGTGCTAATGGAACACAGGTGAAGTGAAGTACAGTAAATTAGCAATATACTATGAAAGATAGATCAGGGGAAACCTGTCAAATGATACAATATAACCAGTCAAGCAAAACAGACTATACAGAAAGAAGAGGAATACAAAACTGCTATTAAAATAAAAGATTTAAGAATAATGAAAAAATAATAATACAAATATGCAATAACTTGCAGATTCTCTGTAATAGCAAAGTGAAATTTGTCTCACTGTCTCAGCTGTTGGGATGCCCCTTCTTTGGGTCCAACTCTGGTCTTTTCACAGTTCCAGTTTTTTTTTTTTTTTTAATACCTACAAGTGAAACTTGTAGGTATTAAAAAAAAGGCACAAGAAGGAAGAAGATATAAATTGGAAAGAAAGGAAGAAGGAATAAAACAAGAAAGAAGGAAAGAGGGGGAAAAGGAAATGAAAAATAAAAATAATAAAAATTAAAAAATTAAAAAAATATTAAGAAAAAATTTTAAAATAAAATTAAAAAGCCTCTTGGTTTCAAACTGGCCAAACCGTTTTTTCTGGTCTTGCTGGCTGCAGCAGGCTGAGAGGCGATTGGTATGGCCCTCAGTCAGCCTTGCACACACTCTCCAGCAGCTAGCCTGTCACCTCTCCCCAGCTCCTTGGGTGTGGGATCCAGGCCTTCCTGAGTGCACGTTTTCCCCAGGGTTACCACCGTGGGCTGGGATGCGGCTGCACGAGTGCTCGGCCAAGCTGCCTGGGTGCCACGGGTTCAGGCGTGCACCTCCCCAGTGCTATGCGGGTGCGCAGGGTCTTCAGCATCACCTTCTCCACAAACTCCAATCACTGCCTGGCTGGGTGGGGAGGAGGCTGGAGCGGCTGCTACAGGAGAATTCCCCAAATGGTGTCTCTCTTTTCACTTTTTCTTTTTGAGAAATTCCTCCTACTCAAGCCTGCTGCTTGGTACAGTGGTCTAGCCTCTCCAACAGTCCAATTCTCCAACCAGACCTGGACTATCAGGGTCAGGGCCTGTCACTGTGCGACTCTCAACTGTCCCCAACTATTGTCCACAGACTCTGTAGGTGCTCACAGCCTCGGTGTGTTTGCCACTTAGTCCTTATTCCCCTCTCTGAGACTTCAGGCAACCAGGTTTCTCCCAATGCTCCTCAAACCTTGTTTGGCAGAGGAGGGAGCAGTTGCCCCGGCTCTCTCCCAAGGATCCGGGCCTGGGGTTGCAGCCTCCCTGGTCCCTGCACTGGTCCCAGGGACCTTATTGTCCTGAAGCACTCTCCTCATCATCTGGTTTTTCAGTGTCAGCTACAATTTTTGGTCTCTTCTTTTCATATATGCTTGGGTAGTATGGGCTGTTTACTCTTTTCCTCTGTAGATCGGCTAGGTTTTCCTCCCATGTGTAGAGGGAAGTGGATCTGCTTCCTCCTATCTGGACACCATCTTCCTCCTCTGTAACACTTAAATATTTTTAATCATTACTTAAAACTCTGGTTGGTGGGGAACATATTGCTTTAAGCTGAGTGAATAATTAGTTGTTACAATCTTCAGTAACAGTAAGTTTCTCTACAGTAAGAGAAAACTTGTGGGTTTTAGATATTTATTTGTTTAATTTTTATTTTTTTTAATTTTTATTCAATTTGTTGTGATAACATTGGTTAATAATATTCTATAAGTTTAAGGTATACAGTTCCATAGTATATCATCTGTATATTGTATTGTGCATTCACCACTCCAAGTTGTGTCTCCTTCCATCACCATTTAACCCCCCTTTGCCTCTTTTACCTCCCCTACTTCCCTTTCCTCTGGTAATCACCATACTGTTATCCGTGTCTATGAGGTTTTTTGTTTTAATTCCTTCAGCTTTTCACCCACCCTCTCAACCCCTTCTGACAGCCATCAGTCTCTTCTTTGTATCTATAAGTCTATTTCTATTTTGTTTGTTAGTTTATTTTGTTCATTAGATTCCACATACAAGTGAAACCATATGGCACTTGTCTTTCTCTGACTGGCTTGTTTCACTTAGCATGATACTCTCCAGGTCCATCCACGCTGTCACAAAGGGTAAGATTTCCTACTTTTCTCCTTTTTCTTGAGATATTTCTTGTTTCTTGAGATAAGAAGGAAAGCCATAGCAATGTGTAATGCTATGCCTTTCCCTCACAGAACTGCTGTCACTCTGTCCCATAGATTTTGGGTTGCCGTATTCTCATTTGTATTTGTTTCAAGGTATCTTTTGATTTTTTCCTGATCTTATTGTTGTCTCACTAGTTGTTTAGTAATATATTATTTAGACTTCATGTCTTTGTGTATTTTTAGTTTTTTTCCTTGTGATTGATTTCTAGTTTCATCCCATTCTAGTCAGAGAAGATGCTTGAGATGATTTTAATATTTTTAAAATTATTGATACTTGTTCTGTGTCCTAACATACAGTCTGTCTTAGAAAACGTTTCATGTGCACTTCAAAAGAATGTATATTCTGCTGCTTTAAGGTGAAATACTCTGGAGATATCAGTTAAGTTCATCTGATCTACTGTGTCATTTAAGGCCATCTTATCCTTGTTGATTTTATATCTGGAGGATATATCCATTGATGTCAATGGGGTTTTAAAACCCTCTACTATGATTGTATTATTGTCAGTCTCTCCCTTTATGTCTATTAAGGTTTGCCTTACATAATTAGGTGCTCCTATGTTGGGTGCATAAATTTTTATAAGTTATATCCTCTGTTGGATTGTTTCCTTTGTCATTATGTAGTGCCCTTCTTTGTCTCTTCTTATAATGTATATTTTAATGTCTATTTTGCCAGATATAAGCATTGCTCCTCCAGCTCTTTTTTTTATTCCATTTTCATGAAATTTTTTCCCCTTCTCTTTAGTTTTAGTCTATATGAATCTTCTCTTCTGAGATGGGCCTCTTGTATACAGCATATATATGGTTCTTGTTTTCTTATCTATTCTTCTACCATATTTCTTTTGATTGGAGCATATAAGCCATTTACATTTAAAGTGATTATTGATAGATATGTATTTATTATCATTTTATTATTTTAACAATGTTGTTGCTGTTGGTGGTGGTGGTGGTGTTGGTGGTGGTGTTCTTCTTCTTCTACTTCTTCTTCTCCTTCTTTTTCCTTGTCTTTTTAAAGTAAACATTTTAACATTTCATATAATACTGGTTTGCAGGTAATGAGCTTCGTTAGCTTTTTCTTGTCTGTGAAACTCTTTATTTCTCCTTAGTCTTAAATGGTAGCCTTGCTGGCAAAACCTGTCTTGGTTGTAGGTCCCTGCTTTTCCTCACTTTGAATATTTCATGCTAATCCCTTCTAGCCTGAAATGTTTCTGTTGAGAAATCAGTTGACAGTCTTTCTTTGCTGCTTTGAAGATTTTCTCTGTCTTTAACTTTTGCCATTAAATTATGATGTGCCTCAGTGTGGTCCTCTTTGGGTTCATCTTTTTGGGATTCTCAGTGCTTCTTGGACTTCTGTGTCTTTTTCCTTTACCAGCTTAGGGAAGTTTTCAGTCACTATTCCTTCAAATAAGCTCTCAATCCCTTGCTCTTTCTCTTCTCCTTCTGATACCACTATGATGCAGATGCTGTTAAATATTATGTTTTCCATCCTGGCTGGTGTGGCTCAGTGGGTTGAGTGCAGGCCTGTGAAACAAAGGTTCACCAGTTTGATCCCAGTCAGGTCACTCGTCCAAATCCCAGTCAGGGCACATTCCTGGGCTGTGGGCCAGGTGCCCAGTATGGGACATGCAAGAGGAAGCCACACATCGGTGTTTCTTTCCCTTTCTTTCTCCCTCTCTTCCCTTCTCTCTGAAAATAAATAAATAAAATCTTAAATTAAAAACTTCATGATTTCCCTAAGGTCTCTTAAACTATCTTCATTTTTTAAAATATTTTTTTCTTTATGCTGCTTCGATTGGGTGTTTTTTGCTACCTCGTCTTCCCAATTGCTGATTTAACCTACTAGTGTTCTGTTCATTTAACCTACTAGTGTATTCTTCCTTCTAGTGTAGTCTTCATTTCAGATATTATATTCTTTATTCCTGACTGGTTATTTTTCATGGCTTTTATGCCATTTTTCTGCTTTGTGGTTCTCATTAAGTTCCTTCAGCATTCTTATGACCATTTTCTAACTATATCTGATAAGTTGATTGCCTCCGTTTTACTTAGCTCTTTTTCTGGAGTTTCCTCCTGTTCTTTTATTTGGGTATGTTTCTCTGCCTCCCCATTTTGACTGCCTCTTTGTGTTTGTTTCTATGTATTAGATAAATCCTCTCTAATTCCCAGTCTTGGTAGTGTGGTCTTATGAAGGTAGGTATCCTGTGGAACCGGTGCTGCAGTCCCCTTGATCACCAGGACTGAACTTTGTGTGGGTTATGTGGGCCCTCTTGTTTTAACCGATCTTTTTTAAATTTCTACTGGCTCTTCAGGTGTGGAATTGGCCTTCAGGCTGGCTGACTGTGAGGACTGACCTTGACCACAGTATGAGCTGTTGAGCAGGTGCTGACCACATGAAGTGGTATTCACCTTGGCAGGATCCGGTGCCTGCCAAGATCTCCCTTTGGATGCACTTCTTGTGAAGCTAATTGGATCCTATTCTAATGTTGTCTGAAGTTAGCAGCTGGGTATATTGATTCTGTGACCTCTTGGGAGGGATTCTGGTATAAGCCAATGTCAGACGCACCTGTGACTGGCCCTGAACAACCTGTTTGGAGCTGCAAAGTTATCTGTACTTTGTGGGAGACTTTTCTGAGCTTGGTTTCATCTGTTAAGGACAAATCTGTTCATCAGGGCTGGCTTTTACCTGCACCAGGCCTGGGGGCAGGTCAGCACAAGTCCCAAGGTAGCTAAGATCTTCCTCTGCCTACCTCCACCTGTAAGCTGCCTGTTAGGCTCAGTCACTGAATGAGCCTCTGGCTGTACACAAGTTGTATGAGATAGCTTCTCAGTGAGTCATCAGGTAGCAGTGAGTGGTGTTCACCAGATTGATACAGGTTCAAATTTGGTGCCAGTCCTGGGTGTTAGGCCACTCTATCAAAGTTCCAGAGCATACCAAGTTTAGCTGCCACACACTGGATGCTTGCAGACCTTTGCAGTGGGGCAGGGAGTCATCAGGGGGAGGCCAGCAGAGTTTATCAGGACCAAACAGACCAAAATTTGACTGTGTGAAAGGAGGGCTCTGTACCAGCAAGGTGTGTGAGGAAAAATTGGCTCTAGACTCTAGAGCCAACCAACTCAGTCAATCCCATATTCTGACAGGAGCTCAGTCTCAGCAAGGCTGGGTCCCTTGGAGTTAGGAAGATGGGGCTAGTGGATCTCCTGTGTGGGGGAGATGTCCAAATGGCTTGAGGGAAGGAAAGAGGAATGGTATTTGCCCCAGAGCCACACAACTCAATCTGTTCTGGATTTTTCAAAGACCTCATCAGGATGGCACCCCCAGGAGTTAATAGAGTAGAGCTGCTGGGAGCCTAGAGAAAGGGGTAATGGGTCTCCTGCAATGGGAAGTCACTATTCAAATTCCCAGTAAAGTGGGGGGAATGGTTCTTGCCCCGAAGTGACACAACTCAGTCACTGACACCCCCTGACTTTGCCCAGACCTTTATATCCCAGCCCAGACAGATAACTTCAGCAGCACCCAAGTTCTGCACAGTAGGTCAATAGGGAGACTGAGGGTGGGGCTACTGCTTTCCTTCAGGCCAATGCCATATGGAAGGGATTCCTCTAAGAAAGATGGTGTCTGTGGTGTGGGTGAGTGATTCGGTAAAGGCATCCCAGTGGCTGTCCCTTCAGCTCTATCCTCAGAGCCACAAACCCCATCTCTCCTCTCACAACTCTAGTCAGCCCTGTCTTCCTTCTACCAGAGTCCAGGATGAGTGACTGCAAATGAGAATTTGTGTATTGGCTCTTTAAGGAGGCATCTGTGTCTCTAGCAGACTCCTGTCTCCCCCTGTTTGGTAGAATATTATTTGGGCACCTCTTCCCAGGTCTGGTGCTCTGTCCTGAGGAGTCTGGCTTAGGGTTGATACCCCACACTTCTAAGGGAGAACCCCATCAGTTGAGATAACACTCAGGAATCTCAGCTGCCACCCATGGGAGTGACGTGAGCCCTTTCTGCATTTCTACCCTTCCTAACAGTCTTGATGGGGCTTCTTCTATATATCCTTGGTTACAAGACTTCCCTTCAGCTTGTCTTCATTTGGTTATTCAGGTTGCTTGCTCTATATTTTAGTTGTAATTTTATTTGGTCCTGGGATGAGGTGAGTATAACATCTACCTACTCTGCCACCATCACCATCGTGGATCTTTCTAGATTTTTTTAAGGGTTTTTATTTATTTTTATTTTTTATTGTTGTTCAATTACAGGTGTCCCCAGTTTTCCCCATTATTTCCCCCTGCCCTACCCACTCCCTTCTCCCACATTCAACCTTTTGACTGATCTTTAACAGCCAGTTTAACTAGGTTTGTATTTTTTTATTTTTATTTTTTAATGTATTTTATTGATTATGCTATTACAGTTGTCCCAATCTTTCCCCCTTTGCCCTGCCTCCACCCAGTACCCTCATTCACTCTAGTACTCTGTCCCAATTTGGTTCATGTTCATGGATTATGCATATAAATTCTTCAGTTTCTCCATTTCCTGTACTATTCTTAACATTCCCCTGTCTATTTTGTACCTACCAATTATGCTTCTTCATCCCTGCACCATTTCCCCCATTGTCCCCCTTCCTGCACCCAGTTGAACACCCTCCAAATGATCTCCACATCTATGATTCTGTTCCTGTTCTGCTTGTTTGCTTAGTTTGTTATTCAAGATTCAGTTGGTGATAGTTGTGAGTTGGTTGCCATCTTAATGTTCATAGTTTTGATTTTCTACTTTTTCTTGAATAAATCCCTTTAACATTTCATATAATAATGGCTTGGTGATGATGAACTCCTTTAGCTTAACCTTGTCTGGGAAGCACTTTATATGCCCTTCAATTATAAATGATAGCTTTTCTGGATAGAGTAATCTAGGTTGTATGTCCTTGCTTTTCATCACTTTAAATACTTCTTACCAGTCTCTTGTTGCCAGCAAGGTTTCTTTTGAGAAATCAGCTGACAGTCTTATGCGAACTCCTTTGTAGTTAACTTTCTGATTTTCTCTCGCTGCTTTAAAAATTCTCACTTTATCTTTAACCCTTGGCATTTTGATTATGATGCGTGTTTGTGTGGTCTTCCCTGTGTCCATCATATTTGGGACTCTCTCTGCTTTCTGGACTTGTATATCTATTTCCTTTACCAAATTAGGGAAGCTTTCATTCATCATTTTTTCAAATAAGGTTTCAATTTTTGCTCTTCCTCTTCTTCTTCTAGCACTCTTACGATTCAGATGTTGGTACATTTAAAGATGTCCCAGAGGCTCATTATTCTATCCTCATTTTTTGGAATTCTTTTTTCTTCTTTCTGTTCTGACTAAATGCTTACTTCTTCCTTATGTTCCAAATCATTGATTTGAATCTTGGCTTCATCCCCTCCAGTGTTATCTCCCTGTAAAGTTTTCTGTATTTCACTTAGTGTAACCTGCATTTCTTCCTGGGTCTTCTTTATTTTGTTACCATGATCAATGAATTCTTTGAACAACCTGATCACCAGTGTTTTGAACTCTGCATCTGATAGGTTGCTTATTTCCATTTCATTTCATTCTTTTTCTGGGGTTTTGTTCTGTTCTTACACTTGGGCCATATTTCTTTGTCTCTGCATTTTGGCAGCCTCCCTGTGTGTGTTTCTACATATTAGGTAGAGCTGCTTTGATCCCCTGTCTATGGTCTATTCTAGAAAAGGCACCCATAATTATGTGGGCAGAGCGTTAGGTAATCACCAGGTCAGGGCCACCCACTTCATGGCTTTGTGCTTCTGTGTTAGGGGTGGGCTCAGAGAGGGGACAATGCTGCTGCCTGGCTTATGGAGATTTGTCTGGCACCTGCCCTTTGTGATGATGCCCTTCCAGCTCTTTTCATCATGCTGAATCCCAGAGGTGGTGGGTCTGCATATATCTGAAATTTGTGTGGATCCTTTAAGCAGAGTCTTCCGAAAATCCAGCAATTTCTATCTCTACTCCAACCCCCATTGTTTTTTATAGACAGATATTTTGGGGATTTATCTTCCTTGTGCTGGGACCCTGAACTATGCAGTCTTGCCTGGGTCTGGGATTGCTCACTCCCAAGGTATCCCTCCCTGTTTTTCTCTACCTCACATGAATGTGTGACCACCCATTCCACCACCGCTGCCACCTCTCTGCACCACACTGCATCTCTGCCCAACTCTATGGCTCTGTCCCTCCTACACATCTGGATGAATGTGTCTTCTTTAAATCCTTGGTCATCAGACCTCTGTTACAGCTCAATTTTATGACTATTCTGGGTGTTATTTGTTTTGAGGTCTAGGTGTAATTTTTTCTGTGGTGTGCAAGGAAGCAAAGCATTTTTACTTATGCCTCCATCTACTCTTTCCTGTTTTGTATTTAAGACAACTGACTAATGGATCTCTATTCTACTCCTATGCAGAGGTGATTACAGAGGAACACTTTTCTCCTTTTTCTTTGGATATATTGCAGGTGTATCAGATAGTTTTCCAATCCACACAATACTAACCTCCCATGGAAGAATTAACAGTCATTTGGGTTAAATCTACAAGTGTTTTGTAAGTATCTAACTACAAATGGCATGCTCTTGGAGACCTTTTCTGCTATGTGTTTAATTTGTTAAATACATTTTTAAATCCCTAGAACTCAGGCCTCAATATATTATATCATGTGGGGACATCTAAAAAGAGATGCTCATTTTGTGATCTTGTCATTGACTCTTCAGTAAATACAATGTATATGTTTTGTTACATTTGGGGACAATGTCAGATATGCTGAAGTAGAAGAGTCCATGAATGGCCTTTGAGCATTACTAAAAACATCAAAAAATACATAAAGTAATGACTTTTATAGCCTATTCCCAGATGTTCATCGCAATCAATTCTCCCCTCATTCTGAGGACACCAGTGTGTCACACACTCCAACCACTTTTCAGTCAGTGGATAGCATGCTAGTTCTGGCCAGTGGACTGGGCATAAACTAACCGCATTAATTCCAAGGCAGAACCTTCACTTGATAGGGGAAACTGTTCCATATGCCCTTTCCCTTCTATGGTGAATTTGAAAGTCATACTACAGCTGGAGTATGCAGCTACAAGCTGAAGTTGTATAACGCTAATGCTTTTTTCAGCCTGGATTCCTGAGTGTTCTTCATGGACACTAGCTGCCCTTGGAGAGAGGCCAGGACAATAAAAATGGTAAATAGTCCTGTTAATAACTGAGATTTCAGTGGCATTTCTTCCTGGTGCATAATCCAGCCTGTTTAGACTAGCACAGCCATATTTATACCAGATCACATTTTCATATTTTTTTTGCATTCAATTTGGTTTAAAAGCTGATTTTTAAGCACCCAATATGTACCAGGTACTGTGTTGGGTACCCGGAATACCCAGACAAAAAAATCTCTAAGCTGAAGAAACATTTGTTTTAGAACCACCTAAAATGCTGCTAGAAATAAAACCTCTTGGAACCTAATTCAGACTCACTAGAAGAGAATATTTTGGCATGGAGACCCAGAATAGGCTTGTCGGGCAAGTCTTGTTGAACACTTTCATGTTTGGGACTGATGTAATGGTAAATAAGGACACATAGGTTATTTTCATTTGTTCTTGCAGGTGTAAGTGGGCAGGGTACTGTACCTACCTGTGAGAACTATGAGACACCGCTGGGGTTCTGCTTGACAACCTGGACCATAATGGCACCACTCAGCCATGTGTCATGGGCAGAGCTATTTCAACAACCATCCAAGGAAAGCTTTGCTTGAAACAAAATGTAGGTCTCCACTTTCAAAATGAATGGAAGAACTGAAGGGGTTGTCATTGTCATGGAAATTTTGCTAATTTAAACTATAAACACTAATTTTTAAGTGAGCATATGTTTTTACTTTTAATTCATACATTTTAAACAACAATAATAAAGTATCTGTACAGTGGCTGAGGTGGTAATAAATATTTTTAAAGGAGCTTCTTGAATATGTACATGGGCATAACAACAGAAACCAATAACTTTTAAACATCCATGTTTTAAAAGAAATTAAAATAAAAATGTCTTACTCTTCTAGTAATAGCATTTAAACTCTGCCGCATGCTACTGAGATGTTCTTGTCTTTAATGCTCCCGATTGCTATGAGCTTACAACACATCCGTGTCTTTGTTCTAGCACTGATAGAAATAAAGTGCACTTTGCAGATCAATGAATAATCATATATTGAATGTATTTGTACTTCCTATCACTTACCTGTCTGCAGCCTGTCAACTGTTATTTGGGCAGAATTTGAATTTGAATGAATGTAATTGCAAATAGTTTGTCATGACCCATAAGGGTTTTCTGAGATGGGAAAGTGGCACAGCTCTCTTTTCACCATCCTGATGACAACAGAAACTGGAATTATCTGGAAGGAAACAAAAATTCCCAGACCCACTGTAAATTGATTTTCTGTCAAGATGATGTACAGCTCTTGGATTATGCTGCCTGTATTCTTATTTATTTATATATTTATTTACTCATGCATTCATTTTGTGGTAGGGTAGCTTTTGCTGCCAAATAAAATAAGCATCTGGAGTAGTAGAATACATCAAAGCCTTTAAAATGTGCACCCAATATAGGAAAACACTCCTTTAAGAATGAAGTAAAAATCATTATGGAAGGTAGATGGTTTCTGTCTACTGTGAACTTTGCACAGAGTAGAACATGCATACCAATAACTTACTTAAAAAAAAGGTCACTATAGGTACAATTCAGTGGACATGTACCAAAAAATATCATATACTGCTCCCTAAATCCTATTTGATTTTTTCGTTAACATAGCAAAGGTTCTGAGAAGTCCCGAGGGATGACCCACATTTGCTAAATTTATTTGACTATTTTTTATAACACCTATTAAGTTCCCACAGAATATGTGGAAAATGGGGCCCGACTGAGCCCTCCAGTCTCATTTGTTGCCATTATGTATCTAAAAATGTAGGTCAAAGATACACATCTCTCAACCTCCACAGTTTTTACACATGCTGTTTTTTTACCTAGATTTTTTTCTCCTCTCTATCGTGCTGCTGTCACAGCTTTTCTAGACCTTACCTAGGTCTAGGTCACAGCTTAGCTGTCACTTTGGGAGATTTTCCCTAACACCCCAAATGTACACACCTGTGATGTTTTTCCACCTAATCCAGTATTTCTGTCATAACTAAAATCACCTTTCTTTATAATTTATGTTTAATGATCTTGCTTTCCCATGGAATGATAAGCTCCATAAACTTGTTGTCTTACCCAATATTTTAGCTCCAGCATCTCATATGGTTCTTGGCACATCGTAAGCATTAAATAGATATTTATTAAATTTAAATGAGTATCTTCAACCACTGGTTGAATATTTTTCTAAAATGTTCCTGGGGCTTATAGACTAAGAGAGTCACAGATTCTCAGTAAATTGTTGTGTTTTTGACCTGAGTTACATTAGGTCATATAAGTTGCCTTATTTTATTTTGTTTTATTTTATTTTATTTACTTTTATCTTTTTGTTTCACTTTACCTTATTTAATTTAGTTTAATTTAATTTAAATCTGTTCCTATCTTGAAGTTACGCTATAGTTTAAACAGTTAAGCCAGAGGTTTCCAGACTTTAGGAGTTGTAACACCCTGTTCTAGTTGATGTGATTTCATGACATGTTCTTCCCTCTCTAAAAATGCCATGTGATTTTTTTTCACACATGCATATAAATAACTTTACATGGACACGTTGTGCACTGTAGCTACTACCAAACTACTGAGATGGCCACTGTGATGCTTCCTTCCAAGCATCTGGTAGACTTGAGGCTGGTTCCTAAAATCCAGAAAAGTAGGTTTTGTTATATCCTGGGTGTCTCTCTGAAGACTTAGAATGTAAGAAGCATGTAACTGCTATTTTTTAAATGTTTTGTAGGCATAGCTACAAGTGGGATTGTGGCTGATGTTCTGACCAGTATTTCTTCTTGGAATAGTTTGGCAAGTCTGGCTACCTTGAACAGTCTGTCACAGTGCTTCAGTTTCTCCGGACAATGCTTAACACTGACTTTCTGGCACTGGTTAATTTTACATGTCACCTTGACTGGGCTAAGAGATACCCAGAATGCTGGCAAAATGTTATTTCTGGATATGACTGTGAGGGTATTTACAGAATAGATTTACATTTTACTTGGTAGACTAAGTAAAGAAGATCACACAGACCAGGGTAGGTGGGCATCATCCAATCTGTTGAGGGCCTGAATAGAATATGCAGATGGAGAAAAGGTGTATTTGCTCTCTCCACGTGAGCTGGGAAAAACTTCTGCTCCTGTCCTTGGACATTATCACTTCCAATTCTTGGGTCCTCACACTCAGACTGGGGCTCACACCATTGGCTCCCCTGGTTCACAATCCTTTGGGCTTGGAGGGAGCTGACCACCGGCTACCCTGGGTCTACATCTTGCCAAGGGCATATCATGGGACTTTCCCACCTCAATAATCATGTGGTCCAGTCCCTCATAATATCTTCTTTTTCTAAATATTTATTATATCCTATCAGTTCTGTTTCTCTGGAGAACACTGACTAATACACCCTCCTGACAAGAGAAACTAATTTTTTTAGTCAATAAATATTTTGACTAAATATGGTTTGAGGTGTTGCACTTATAGAGTTAAGGTTGATAATCCCTAAGAAGTATGGATATAAATATTGTGAAAAAAAGAAAAGCTATAGCTCTAAGTGAAAATGGTATGGGTGAGAAAGGAGTTATAGTTGTCATCGAGAGTTCTTAGATTGGGATTATAAAACAGTCCCTGTCCTTTAGTGAAGGACAAAGCAGAACATGTATTTGGGAGTCAGTAGAAATTCTCTGTCTTAGGAACTACCTCATTAATGCTTTCTAGTGGTATGTCCAGGTGTTTGTCTCTGCATAGTGAGAGACATTGTCTAGAATATTTTTATATGGTTTAGACAAATATACGGTATTCTGTGTGGGCTATCTGGAGCCCCAATTTTATGTGAAAATAAAATCGACTTAAAAGAAAAATAAAAAACAACAACCAAACAGAATTCAGAACAATTATATAGTATAATTTAGAAAAAAAATATTGAACAAAAATAAATTGACAATAAAATCATTCACAATGGCCCTCTAGGATAGGTTATTTCTTCTCACTGCCATTATGAATTTTTTAAATGATATATAATGGCTCCCTGGCTGGTGAGGCTCAGTGGTTTGAGTGCCGGCCTGCGAACCAAAGGGTCACCGGTTTAATTCCCAGGCAGGGCACATGCCTGGGTTGGGAGCCAGGTCCCCAGTAGGGGCACGTGAGAGACAATCACACACTGATGTTACTCTGCCTCTTTCTTCTTCCCTTCCCCTCTCTCTAAAAATAAATAAACAAAGTCTTTTAAAAATGTTATCTAATGGCAAACATTTATACAATTTAATACATTTTATTTTATTTTTCAATTATAAAATAAAATTGTGCATTATTTTTATAATTGCACAAAATATAAAATACTTTTTTTAAAAAATTAAGATCAATTTTATAGACTAAATTTAGTATATAATGTACAATGTGAGGCCTAAGCTCTGCATTATCCCTGGAACATGTCCTTTTACATAAAAGAAATTCTAGCATAAATACTCTGAGAGCACCCTGTAACTCTTACCCATCTGCGCTCGTGCTGCCCCTGCCCCCACCACACACACGTTCAGGCACGCACACACCTTCTGTCTGCACTCTGCTGCATCATAAAAACCTCCCTCTCCCAATTATCCTCTCTAGCATCTCCAAACCCTCGCCTGTAAAACTACCTTTCTCATCTCTTGAACCACCCTCTCAGCACACGTAAACATATTCAGAAACATAATTTTCACCCGTCATAAAAATGCACACTGCTATGTTGGCCGTACATTTTTGTACATACTTTATAATCTCTCACTATGAAACAGCCCATTCATTCAGACTTAATAATGGAAAATTATTTATCCTGTTTATTCCCAATATTCATATTTATTTATTATTGTAGTTAGCTTGATGTGTACCACAAAGATGGAGTGTCATTTGCATTTTCTATGGATACGTTTCTGTTTTCCCTATATCTTTCAGCTACCCATTAAGAAGCTTTAGGAAAACAAAAATAAGAGGCCCAAGTGAAAGGCAGAATCCCTGTATTCCCCATGCAACACTTCTGTAAATGTAAAATTATTCCAAAGTAAATTGTTTTTTGCTTTTTTTTTTTTTTAAATAAGAGATAGGAAAAGGAAAACCAGAGAGGGAATAGGAGGAAAAAAAAGAGCAAGGGGAACAAAGCAAAGTGTGTGGTTTTAGGGACCAACAGACGGCAGACCTTTAGCATTAACGGCACAATCATTATGCCTGCATTTGTGTGTGTCTCATGATTTGTGGCAATCAGTTTTTAGTACTGAGGCTTAGCGTTAATTAGGGCTTCTGCACCTCTAAGTCAATTAAATTTGGTTTATTAATGCATAATTCAATATTGTTATGTATAGCAGAACACTTAAAAGTATTTTAAAATTCTATCTTCTGATGTGCCCGAGATATTTCAAGGAAACACTCACTATCAAGTGAGTAAAAATGAATAATTATGGAAGGCCTAACACCGCACAGTTGAACAGACAAGACAGCTGCTATTATTAAGCACTCCAAGTTGAAAGTATGGATTCTATCATTATAAGAACAAAGACAGAGCTGTGATAATTATGGAAATGCTATAGCTTCCATTTTTGCTAATGCTTTTGTAGAATATTTAAAGCCACAAAGGTTAAGATAGAGAGCTCAGTTTCTTTATCTTGTAACTCATTAAGATGAATGCATTTTTCTACCACTTGTAGTCATAACAGAGCTTGCAGTCTCTGAGACATCATGATAAGAAAGAGCCGATTCGGGTGAGAAATTAAACGATAATAAACATAGTGTAGACTCAGTGGGGTAATATTGTTTAATGTCAGTGGTGATTGAAACTACCTTCTAGACAACTGAAGCTTTGTTGGCCCTGTCTGTTTATATTAATTTCTCCTTTTCAAAGGCCATTATCTTAAATTGCATGTTATATAACTTGTGCCACCTCCCTCCAGCCCACAGCACCACTTCTAAAGCAACTTGATGGGGCATATTATAGGGGAAAAAAAAAAAAAACCTTTCCTAGGCTCTGCATCAAGGAGATTACAATCTTGAGACTAATGGGAATGGATTAAACTTTGTATAATTTCCTTCTGTCATGCGAATTCAACCCGTTGTGCTATTTTCCATACTCCTTTCAATCTTTGTCACAGAAGTGATCTATAAAAGTGTTAGCACTGCCTAACTGACCCTGGTCTGATTTAACCCATCAGGATCCTACAGTTTGATTGGTTCCAATTTTTTCTTCCCTGGAAAACCAAAGCTAGAGCACCAAGACAAAGCCACCCTACAGATGACAGGGCATGGAAAAAGCCAACATCCTTTCTCATAGGCAGGCTTAACAAAGACTATCAATGATCTTCACATTTATTGCAGACAAAAATGGAAGAAAAGAGGAAATGTTGCAACATAAATCCAAACTTGTGGCAGCAATTGCACTCATGTGCAAGAGGGAGCCTGAAAGAGTACAAAGGTCCTTCATTCTCAGCACGGCTTCAGGTTTGCAGATTCCGGTTGCAAACTCTCCCTCAAATGTCAGCCTTGCCGCATTTTCATTAACCACCATTTTTACCTCTGAGGTTAAGATGTAGTCATTCTAATGTCGATGGTGTCCACAGACTTTGATATTGCCTTGAATTGACCCACACCAACAGAGAAAACAAAAATATGCATATTAACAAGGAGAATAAGAGAATTGCTTCCTCAGAAGTTGATTCTGTTTTGATCTCTAGAGTGTCTTTGATGTCAGGCAAAGCTGGTACATTCAGTGCAGTCTTTGGTACTTTGGTTGCATGCAAATTAAACTCATTTGGTTGAAGTTTAAATGTAAAATATTTTTGCTACTTATTTTTATACCAACTTCAAGTAATGCCATGTCCACTGATAAATAACTAATTTTTCCAAATAAAGTCTATTAAAGGTATCACATTAAGGTATGCAGAAGTAAAAATAAAAACTGCATGCTTTAATTTAGCTGAAACTGAAAGTTGTTCATCTTTTATTATGTGAACCTATGTGAACTTATTGATCTCCATTTTGTTTCAGAATAATTCATTTGAAAGCACAGACTTTTCAGGTGGCAGCTGTTTTCTAAATAGCTACATGAAACATAAGATTAGGAATCAAGAAACCTAGCCTTGTGGTGAAAAAATCTTGGATAAGAGAGCTATTTTTACCACATCATATTGAAGATTAGCATTCTCTATTAGACCAGAAATTTGGTCTCTGCCCCTTTCTCAGCAATAGTCCCTTTCAGACTTTATTCCTATCACAAATCAGAAGAGGGGCTGCTGAATCTTTCTGAAAAGAGATTTACCGACAGAGAGACCACCCTTCATATCTACTTCACCCTATTTTACACTCACATGCTATGTAGATGCAAAATCTTAAGTAGACAAAAATCACAGGATATACAATCATATGGTAGGTACCCCAACCAGAGTGGCCCCAGACTGGCCTAAAGGATACTACATTAAGATCTTATCCCTTTTTCCCTCCAAGGCTTTTTCTAAAAATAAAAATTGGCAGAACTTAATTAATATTTACTGAATATTCATTTTGTGTTAGGCACTCTCTAAAGCACTTTACATGTGAATCTCCTTGCAGTTCAATGTCATTTATGAGGGAGATACTATTATTGTACCATTTTACAAAAAGAAACTGAAGCTCAAACTAGATACATAATTTACCCATGTTAGCACAGCTAGAAAGTAGGGAATCTAGGTCCAAAAGAATGCTTTATCAATAATGTCACTGCCTCTCTACACTACCGTTGCTGTTTATATTAAAATAATGAAAGGAAACTTCCCTAATTTGGTGAAGGAAATAGACATGCAAGTCCAGGAAGCACACAGAGTCCCAAACAAGACAGATGCAAAGAGGCCCACTCCAAGACACATAATAATTAAAATTCCAAAGGTTAAAAATAAAGAGAGAGTCTTAAAAGCAGTAAGCAAAAAGCAGTTACCTACAAAGGAGTTCCCATAACTGTCAGCTGATTTCTCAAAAGAAACTTTGCAGGATAGAAGGGATTGGCAAGAAATATTCAAAGTCATGAAAAGTAGAGACCTCCAGCCAAGATTGCTCTACCCAGCCAAGCTCTCATTTAGAATTGAAGGGCAGATAAAGAGCTTCCCAGACAAGAAAAACCTGAATGGGTTCTACATCATCAAACCACTGCTTAATGAAATGTCAATGGAACTTATTCAAGAAAAAGAAGATCAAAACTCTGAATGATAAAATGGCAATAAATACATCTCTATCAAAAAATGAATCTTAAAAACCAACTAAGTAAACAAGAAGAACAGATATAGGATCATTGGTATAGAGAGTATTTGATGGTTACCAGATGGGAGGAGGGTGTAGAGGAATGGGTAAAGAAGAAAGGGATTAAGAAGTACCATATGGCTGTAAAGTACAGTACAGGAAATGGGGTAGCCAAGAACTTATACACATGATCCATAGACATAAACAATGGTGGTGGGATTGACCAAGGGAGTAGCGGTGCTGGGTGGATGGGGGAAAAGGGAAAAAAATGGAAATAACTGTAATAGCATAATCAAAAATATAATTTAAAAAGGAACAATTTTCTGTGTATTTTGGAGAGCTGAAATTTAATAGAATTTTAAAAGATAGTGATACAACATTAGTAAACTATTAAATATATATAACAAATTTTAATAACTGAATTGTTTTATTATAAACTAAACTGTTTTTTGGAATTATGGCTTCATTTCCTTCTTAAAATGGTAAGGTAGTGGTTAGTAAAAGTAGTTCTGGTAACTAGGAAGATTTTTAGACTGTCACTGAGTGCATTTGTTGGTGACCAGCCATGAGAGTGCGAAGGCAGTGGTCATTGGGAACAAAGTTCTGCAAATGCAAAGTTGTGGTACTCAACTTTTAAATATCTTCCCAGACGTTCAAGTTCAGACATAAGATGAAATAAATAATGTATTTTCTATTTTAGTTTTACATTTTATTTATTTATTTGTCTCTATTTATTTTAATCCTCACTCAAGGATATGTTTATTGATTTGAACGAGGAAGGTTGGCGGGGGGGAGAGAGAGCGACATTGATAGGTTACCTTCAGCACTCGCGTCTACCAAGGATCGAAACCACAATCTAGGTATGTGTCCTGACTGGGGATCAACCCTGAAACAATTTTGGTGTATGGCATGATGTTCCAAACAACTGACCCACTTGTCCAGGGCTACTTGTACATATTATTTTAATAAAATCATTTTCCTTTTATCTCTTAAAATTATTAAAGTTAGGATACTACATCAATTTTTAAAATTACATGGTTGATAGTTTTGTCACATGAATTTCATTTTAGAAAATTAAAATGTGTATTACAAAATATTTGTTATGCAAATATTTTTTATCTGATAGAGCTGAGATTTATGGGTAAGAAATGAAGAAGGCATTAGGGTAGTAAAGCATAAGATTAAAATCTTAGAAACTGCTAAACTAGAAAATGTCCAAAACAGTGCTATAATGGCAATTTATGAGGGATAAAATCTACTGATGTCACATTGTAGTACCCAGGTTTGATTTAATAGCTTGATCTTCTCAGATCTGTTAGTGAACCAGGAAGGCAAATGTTTATTTTAGTGGTATTTTTAGTAGTTTCTAGGAGTACCATTTTAAACTATCCAGGAAAAAGTTTTTCATTGACACTTGTCCATGCCAGGATTTTATTGTGTGTTGGTGGTGGTGGTAGTGCCTTCATGTCCACTTTAGCTCCTCTTGAGAGTTATCCATGAGATTTCCAACTCCAAATGGAACTTTCTAAAGTTAAAGCAATATCTAAGAAAATCAGTCCAGAAATCCTTGAATTTCTGGACTCAAAATTTGAAGTATTTACAATCCTTTGTATTTTATCCATTTGGGCTTTATGACTGAAGTCTTGTCCCAAAATGTGACTTTTTGAATAAGCTTCAAATATTCAGTGGGCCAGTTGCACCAAATGTCTGTTTGCATTGAAGAACCATTTTTTTTGTTTTGTTTTTTTTTTAAATATTTTATTTATTTATCTCTAGAGGGGAAGGGAAGGAGAGAGGGAGAGAAATATCAATGTGTGGTTGCCTCTCGTGTGTCCCTTGCAGGGAACTGGCCTGCAACCCAGGCATGTGCTCTGACTGGGAATCGAACCCTGATCCTTTGGTTCTCAGGCCCGTGCTCAATCCACTGAGCTACACCAGCCAGGGCAAGAACCATCTTTTTAGAGAACAGAAAGTGAAGGCATATATAACCATCCCCACTGGGATTTTGTCAGTCAGTCTCCTTAATAATTCAACCACCTGAGTAATAGTAATGCTTCAAATATACTCATCTTTGTATCCCTTTTACTTACTAAGTAAATATTGACACCTAGCTATATACTACAGAATTATACTCAAAGAACATCTTTTTATAAGTTTTTCTCTCTGAAGCCAAAGGATAATTAATACAGATAAGAAGTAACTCAAGAAAAAGCATTTTATTAATTAAAATTCCAAATTGAACAACACATGGGATTGTTTCTAAAGTTTTTCAGGTTCTAGAGAATTAACCTAAAACTAACACATGAGAGGCAGCTAAAAAAAAAAAAAACAAACTGCAGCAACAAAAGCAGCAAAAACCTCATAGCCTCAATTTAAAACAGTGCAAAACAGGCCTGAATCAGGAATCATGACTGATCCTGCATGAAAGACCTCTCAGGACACTAAGTTATAGGTCAGCTGCTTAATAAGAACGGGCACAATTGCATCAGGTAATCACTGGTAGGTGCATTGCCCTTTCTCTGAAGAAAGGACATTTCCGTCTAAATAAGTAGGACAGACCTCTGTGGCAAGGGAGTAGTCCCATTAGGTTGTATAGGATAAAAATTGCACATCCTTGTTCTTCGTGTGCGGCCTTCTTTGTCTCATAGCAGTTGCTTTGTTTATATTTCAGATTTAAGGATAAGATTGTGATCTTACTCAAGCATTTCCTAGGCTTCTCAATAAAATATCTGCAAACATCTCTTGACATGTATAATTTTTCATAAGGGTCTTCTTACTTTTTAATTCTGGTTTTACATGAAAAACTGACGTTTTTGTATGTGTGTCTGTGGAGGAGGTGTGTGTATGCATGACATGAAATGTAGTTTGATTGCTACGGAGAACATGCTGTAAACAAGAATTAGATAAGAGATGTAGTCAAGAGTCAGGAAGTGAATGGGGTCAGGACCAAAGTGCAAGTAAGTAGGGCCGAGGATTCCTGCCCCTATTCTGCTGGCACGTAAGCTGTCATGTAGTGTGCAAACTGGTGTGTCAGACATATTGGGGTCAGATAAAAACACAGGGTCAAGACGTATGCAGGTGAATACAGCAGAGTGTGGGATGGCCAAGAACTAATCAACTGGAATTGCGGGGAAGTAATCACACAAAATTTATCAGAATAATTGCATTTGGTTGTATGAATGGTATACCGCATAGGTCTACGGGCCACTTCATATGTTAGGTAGAATATATTTGTATGCTTATTACAAATTTATGGCAAATAATAAGAACATATCTTGAGGAAGGGGTGCCTTTTTAAAATTCACATCAAGTTGCTCTATGGGCTAATGTGATACCAAATATCATTTTTGTGTAGGTAGAATGCAAATGAGATTAAAGATGATACAGAAAAACCAATTAGCTTAAACTCCAATCAATGTTAATAACTATGCTTTTTCCAGAATGGACCATATACCTGTGTACATGAAATTGGACATTTCATCTTTTGTCTACAATTGATGCAAACCAGCAACTTATCTGTGTGGCTATAGAAACCAGCACTTGGTAGCTTATGATTTAGGATAAGTAGATTTTAAACCTACAGTCTGATTCACAAGAGCTAAATTTCTAGTCTCATAATAAAAAAAGTTTATATGTTAGATTTTATTCAAAATTCTAAAGAAACCTCCCACATTTCTTTCATTCTCTGTCTTCCTCTTCCTCCCTCCCTCTCTCTGCCTCTGTGTCTCCCTTTCTTTGAGGTAAATTGTGAGACTTTAGAATTTCTTTGAATTTTCTTAAAATATATGATTTATGTAGTAGAGACCAAAGAGAGAAAGAGACCACAAAAGAGCAAGCTTTAATAATTGGCCTTGAGATGTTGAGGAACGGAGGCAGAGGACACCTCTATTATAAAATAAACCATTGGCTAGAATTGATTAACCAATGGTTTATTTTATAATTTGAAAGCCAAACTAAAGGTGAAAGAAAATGCCTTTGTCTTGCCAATAATTCCAGGCTTGGAGATGCACATATTCCCATGGGAAGTACACAGCAGGTGTGAGAGCACAGGCTATTGTTTTGGCTGTTGATTACTCTCTGTGTAATTTGAAAAGCTTTCTATTCCCATTGCTTTATGTAATATATCAATGGTAATAGATTCATAATCATTATCCAGCCTACTAGAGGTCTGGCCACTGTGACAGATGTCTTCTCAGTTTCATGTTGTGAGCTCTTATTTATTCACCCACCTCTGGAAAATATCTCATAGAAAAATCTAGTATTAATCTATCTGATATGATATTTACATCCAATGGTGACATTACTTATCAATCTCTACTTCAAATGAATGATGAGCCAAACGCAGCAGCACCAGCTCAGCACACTTTATCCCCAACTAGAGTTTACAGTTAATGTTACCTGATGATGCATGGTTAAACTCTAAGGCATATTTTTGTTTTTAATATTTGGAATGATATATTTTTATTATACATTTACAGGTGTTATTTTATCTTACAGTGTTAGAGATTTTGCCTCAGATTTTGTGTGTATGTATGTCTTCAATTTTTGTCTTAGAGATATTCTATCACTGGACAGAAAATATAAAGTAATTCATCCTGACCTATGTCATTCCGCAAAGTGAAAGGTCACCAGTGAAGGCTCATTCCTGGTTGTGTGTCCCTGGTCCAGTGCCTGTGAGAGGCAACTGATTGGTGTTTCCCTCTCACGTTGATGTTTCTCTTCCTCTTCTTCGTCTCCTTCCCTCTTTCTAAAAATAAACAACATTTTCAAAAAAATGTAGAGCAATTCTTAAACATCTTCACCAAGTTCAACATTAACTCCAAGACAGAAAAGGTTGCCTGTACAACCTAAATTGACAACTCTTTGCTAGGGAATTTCCATGCATTTACAACATGCTCTGTATTTATACCTCTTAACCAGTGGAAGTCTGGTGAGTATGAGGGGAAAAAAACTACATTTCACCTCTATTCATTGTTTAGTTTCTTAACAAACTATTGAGTTTAAGACACAAATAGATAGATATTTACTATAAATATTTATAATTACTTGCCCTTGAAGAAATACCTTTAGTTGTTCTGATATTACTTTTGTCATTGTGATTCTTTTAGCTTTGAGTACAAATTGTTGTTATTTTTTAAGTATTTAGTAATTGGATTGTTTCATCTGATTGTTGCCTCTGTTTTCATTTTCATGGCATTTTTAATGCATTGTACTAATTGCTTCTTTTAAATAATTATGGGAATTGTAGAAACAGGCATAAATGGTATTAATGAGTATATACCAGAGAAAGACAGAGAACACTGCACAAAAAGCAAGTTATCCTCAATTTTTGACCTTTTTAATTTATTATTAGATCACCCAGAAAGTTCAGGTTAAAAGTGTTTTTTTTTTTTTATCTGTATTCCTCAGTTGAGTTCAGATGCTTTTTAAACAGCTTACAATATTTCTTCCCACTTGCATGTTTTCTTATTTTTCTGCCAGTAAGTGGGAGGC
This sequence comes from Anoura caudifer, assembly GCA_004027475.1. NCBI lineage: Eukaryota > Metazoa > Chordata > Mammalia > Chiroptera > Phyllostomidae > Anoura > Anoura caudifer. Next base: position 78,108 of record PVKU01005961.1, read on the forward strand.
CAGCTGGAAAGAACTGTGAAAAATATATGATTGGGATGGATAAGTCTGAGATTTCCATATGCAGTTCCACTCTCTAGCATCTGAGATCAATTTCTTATAATTGCATTGAATAAACACCTGTTAATGGATCACTTGTAGGGTTTAAAGCTGCCTATCTACTAAGTTTATCCCACACTGACTTTCATTTCTCCTTTACCTCATTAGGATGTGTATTTAGTTGTATTAAAACTAACTTAGTGAATGACATTAAGAAAGATGCCTAAATATTAAGATTGCCTGTTTGTATGTATCATAGGTTCTGGGTCTTATATTAGAAAAGTAGAAATATCCAGAGGTTAGGGAGAACACAGAAAAGCATTTCCCATCAGTAGATCAAAGGTACTTTGCTTAGTGGTTAAGTCCATGGACTCTGGCAATAAGATCACCTGGCTGCAAATACTATCTCTTCTATTTAAATCCCAAGTAACCTTAGGCAATAAAGTATATTGAGTTTCCTTATCTATAAAGTGGGTATAATAATGGTACCTAGCATTACTATGAAGGTTTAGCAAAGTTCTTGAATAGTAAGTACTGAGGAGCATTAGCTGCAGTGTAGAATAAGTATACAAAGCACTTAGAAAAGTCATTTAATGCTAGGAGCCCGGATGAATTCTTCTTTCTGAGAGGTAAAAAGAGGGTTTTTTATTTGAAAACAAAATATTTCAACCATAAAACTGTGCAAAATATGGAACACTGTCAGAGCTCTATCACCAAGAGGCTTTAATGAAGATGGCGTGCATTAATACCTTTACCATGGATAATGAAGAGATACGCCCCAAATCAGATCAGCTATTCTCTAGCTGAACAGGGAAACTTTCTAACTGGGAGTTTGATGATTTGCCCCAATTTTTGAGATACTTGGAAGGGACAGCCAGAGAACTGCTAGGATAAACTGGCACAGAGATGCACATATTTGGTAGTAAATTCTTAAAGAATAACTCCAATTTATGCTCCTTTTTCCACTGGGAGTCCTAGCCAAAAAGAGAACGTGGGCTCTATGACCCAGGTTTAGAAATGTATCTAGTAAGATTTTGAGTTCCATCATATTCGATAAAATCTAGCCATTACACCCCTGTGGACCAAAAGGGAGGTCAGATATGGCCCATTATCTGAAAGAGATCGATCTTGATCTTCAACATGGCCACACAGGTTACTTCCAGGCCACAGAGAGTCAGTCTTCAGTTGCATGCTTGGAGTCCCATAATCTCCTTCTTATTTTTTCCTTTTCTACTTTTTCTTCAGGGTCCAGAATTTATCTTGCTTCAATGCTTTGCTATCAAAGTTCTGTCCTAAAAGGGATATGTTAGACCCTTACACTCTTCAGAAAGGATCATTGCTAATCTTGAATGCCTCTTCCAGCAAATTCTTAATGCGTTAGTATGTTTTTTTAATTATGTGTTTTGCAACAGTGAGATTATAAGAAACATGGGCCAGAGAGAACCATATCCCACCACAATTTGATGGAGAATTAGGAGAGCTCCTCTCAGACCACCTTCAACCCTGATATCCCCTGATGCTGTAATTCCTTTCCCCAATATAGGAAAAGGCAGCCCAGTTTCTGCTAAACCCAACAGCCTCTATAATCAGACACAACTTGCCCAGAAATCAGTTGGTAAATAAGATGTCAGTGGTCCAGTCAATTTTAGGGAACTGTTGGGTGAGCTGAGTCTAGATTACAAAGAAATAATGGAAAAGAGAAGAATGGGGGTGGGGGAAGAGAAAGAGAATTAAAGGGGGAAAAGAAAACTATAAAATAAAACCCTTGGCCTGAAAAAATACAGCATATTCAGAGTGCAGAGAACTAAAGTTGATGGATTTTAAGGTAATTTCTATATTTCACATGATTTAGTTATGCTGTTTAGCAATATTTCTCTTTAAATTGTATCTCAGTAATTAATAAAAAACAAAGAAAAACTTTATATATATGTATATATATTTTCCATTTTAGATTAAATAATTCTGTGTAGTACCTCAAAAAGTGAAATCTAATCTCACATGACCTCTAAGGTCTTTTTGCTCTCTACCCAACAAGATGCTAGGAGTCTGTGAAATGCTAAACATGCCACCCAAATCTGCCATGACCAAGTTGATTTCAGATTTCCATTGTTACCGGGATTGTGGGCTAGGTGGATACGGGCTTCATAGAGTGGTTTATAATTTATCCGGTTGTCTTTTTGTGCTTAATCCATCTGTGGGAGTGACAGCTTGACATAATCACCAACTTCAAATAAGTAATTCCATTCACTATCAGTTTTTAATTTTATTTCCTCATTCCTTTATTGATGCAGTAAAATGCTGGTTAATCTGCAGAGCCCAGGCAAGCCCAGTGTTGTCAGTATTAATTTCACACTTTGGCATCTTCATGTTTGGTCCTACCTAGTAATTAAAGGAAATCATTATAAAGTTGAAATTAAGCTACAAGCATAATCCTTGGTTTTAGTTTGCATGAAACCAATAGATGATTCATTGCAATCTTTATTATTTTCTTTATATAGCCGAGATTTTCCTTCTCTAGTAAAATATTCAATCACACGCATTTGTTTGTCAATGTGTCCTTTGTTTTATAATGTGAAAAGTCCCCCTGAGAAACCAATCCTCTAGGCAGATGGGAGTAATTCTTTTAACTTTGCTAAGATTTAAATTCACTAAGAGCAGTGTTTTTCAAAATGTGGTTCCCGGAGGTACAGCATTAAAATCCCATGGGGTCTTGGTCAGTTTAGACAGTTATAACAAAATACCACAGACTGGATGACATATGAACAACAGACATTTATTTCACGCAATTCTGGAGGCTGGAAGTCCAAGATTAGAGCAAGAGCCCTGCTCTAGTTTGCAGATCACTGATTTCTCATTTTATCTTCAAATAGCAAAAAGAGGAGAAGAGAACTCCGGGGCTCTTTTACAAGGGCCTAATGCAACTCATTGATGGCTCCTCCCTCATGACCTAATACCGTCCATAGCCCCCCCTCCTAACACCATTATATTGGGGGTTAGGATGTCAGCATATGCATTTGGACAGGGGGAAGCTGGAAGACACAAACATTTAGTCCATAACACATGGAATATTGTTAAAGTACAAATTATACCAAATCAGACACACTGTTGGCTAGAGTGCAATAGTCTATGCTTTAACAAGCCTTCTAAGTGTTTCTCACGTATGCTAAAGTTTGAGAACCATGGATTTAGACTTTTTAAAGCATTTCCCACACTACATCTACTTTACTCCTCATGATAGCCTGCACAGTGTCATCATTAACCCCATTTTACAAATGAAGAAAGGGAGGCTCGGCAAACCTCAAGGACTTGCTTAGTTCATGGACCGGTAAATTGTAGAGCTGGGATCTAAACCTGAAATTTTCTAATTTTTTTTTCTACCACATTGAGGGATTTCAAAAATATCTCAAAGAAAATTTCACGTGGAGGCCCAATGAATAAATTAGATGAAATCATTTTATTTTATTGAAATGAAGTTATATGGAAGTACAAAGCCATATTCACCTTACTCCCCACCTCATTCCTCCCATACACACACATTTTTACCTTTTCTTATGGCGGACATTCAGCTACATTCTGGTAAATTTTCCAGATTGGTAAATTCCTTGAATGTCATGATGAAGAGTTTGAGCTTTACCAACAAACCCATGACTCTGCCCTTCTGGGCTATGGATCCTTTGTAATGAAGTGATGCTTGTAATTTTGCAAGAGGTCTGCCAATCTAGAAACACAACAAGCAGTGACTTTAGCAAGGTGAATAATATTTCTTTCAAATTTGTAATACAGGTATCTAAATGTCTAGTGATTAATACAATGTCTATTTATCTCAGAGTACACTAAAGTCAGAGCAATTTTATGACATCATGGATTTTTTCAAGCAGCCAATACCCAAAATTCAACTATGATCTCAAAAGCATTTCCAAAATTACTGATGTTAAAAGGGAAATTCAGACTCAACATTTGATAATTCTTGCCACATATTCTTCTTCTTAGTTTTCTATAGGCTATTTGGAACACTCCCTGCTCCTATTTAAATTCAGGACTTAATTTGCCTTGACTGTCAAAATAACTTGGGTGATCATAGAATTTATCATTCAGAGGAGGATATTTTTCAGAGTGAAAGAGGTCATTATTAATAATTACACTGGGATAGCTGCAGTAAAACTGTGCAGCTCCAAGCAAACAGGGAGCTATGGGGATCCCAGCAAAAAACACTTCCTTCCCTGCCTCCAGCACCAGTCTTTTCCTAGCCAGCATGTGTATAGTTTGCATGGTTATTACATAAACCTAGTCATATCACTCTCTTGCTGAAAGTCTCCTCATTCTCTGACACAATAAAAGTTAGATTGTTCACACAGATAGTTAAGATTCTACAACATTTCAGGCTGCTTATTTTAATCATTTTTCATGTATGTAGCCTAGTCAGAATAGGCTACATAATTTTAGAGGTCCAGTACAAAATAAAAAGTAGGGTTTCTTGTTTGCAAGTTATTCAAATTTAAAGGTAGCAACAACAGAGCAACGAAGTAAGCCCTGCGGAACTGCGCAAGTCATGTGTCCATGGGCCCCGCCTGGCGTCCAATCAAACCAGCCCTTTGCGCACCTGGCACTCTCCCATCTTTCTCAGGTCCTCTTGAGAATGCCTTATCCCTAATATCTGTCCTTTGAAACCTAATTTAAGCTCTAAAGTCCAGCTTAGAAACTATTTCTTCTTCTCAAAATCTATCCAATTCTGCTAATTTTTTCTTCCTTAAAACCCCATTTTTATTTTGTTTGCATACTTTCCTTAGATCATATATTATTACCTTCACCATGCTCACCACCTAGATTTCAGTTCAGTTTAGTTATATAAACATAATAAAAAATTCCAAGAACGTTTGGTGAATGAATGCATTGGTAAATTTTTTTAAATCCACTTCTATTTCAATTATGTAGAATATTATGGAAAGCTAGACCTAGTTTGTACCACTCACAACATGACAGTCAATAAGTCATGTGACAAGGGGTTGGGGCAAGGAAAAGTGACTTTATTCAGAAAGCCAGCAAGCCCAGAAGATGGCAGACTAGTGTCCTGAAGAACCATCCTGAGAAAGTACAGAACTCAGGCTTACTTTATATCAAGTGAAGAGGAAATGGGAGGGGCAAGAGGTGATTGACAACCACAGATATCTGGGCATCAGACGGAGTCTGAAAAAGACTGTGAAACTTCTGTTTTTAGTCTGTTTGGCCCTAGTTGATATGAGTTTGGTCACAAGGTTCCTGAAAATCTTTGATAAACAATAATCCCAATTTCATCATACCTGTTTCAACATTGCTTAAATATGTACTGGTTTTTCCTCACTTGGTAAAAATTCTTTAATTTTTATTTCAATATATACAAATACTACCCAAAATTCCCTTTGTTTTTATACATTATGGAAAAGGAAAATGTTATATACTAGGAACATATCAATGGTCAAATAATGCAATAGAAGCATTCACAAAATATATTAATTTACTGCTTGCAAAACCTATGTATTAATATGCCCATGCTACAAATGAAGGAATTAAGACTCCAGGGGTAAAATACCCACCCCAAATCACACAGAGGCAGGATTCCAAACAACATCTGCCTGTCTCTTATCTGGGCCTCCCCACCACACAACAGTGCTTTTGTCAGAGCAGCTCACTATAGGATAGGTGGTGACCATGTGTCAATGTAACACTCAGTTTATGGAAAGATGGCAGGAAACAGGTAGGGACAACAATTGGGCATCTCCATAGTGGCAACCATGGGGCTGCATCTTTTCCCTATGTTTCAGATAAGGAGAGAGCTATCCTCAGCTCAACTATCCAGAAGCCACTCTGGAAGATTAGGTGGCCTGGTAGGGAGTCCAAGGGTACCCACACAATACTGATCTCTTCTCCCTTCTGATTATAAGTGAACAAATTACAATTTTATGCTGACCCTAGTAATGTTCTGCAGCTTCTAAATATTTGTTGGCTAACAAAGAAGAAATAGAGACGTTATAAAACTCTTGCATCTCCATGGTTGACTCTGATGAGAAACACACCTCAGCTAACAACTCCAGGTGGTTATAGACACTCAGGAAGCCCACAAGGGTCCACAGAGCTCCTCCAGCCCAAGGCCAGCTCCACTTTGGGAAGTGCAGTTTCTTTGCGGAGCTCCCAAACCTTAATTACAACATATCCCTGAGTCTTTGGTGATGTTAAAGATATTGCCTTTGGATCATAATCCTTATTTGCCTAATAACAATGCAGTCCCAAGAATCACCTTGGAATGAAAGCCTTATCATTTGCATTTAACAATTAGGAATAGCTGATGCTTCAAAGAAAAAGAATTCATTGTTATGAGAAACTCACTTTAGAGTAATTACTCTGGGTGGAAATAAGGTCTCATGTCCCTAGGAAATGGAAACAGGTCTGAACAATCAGAAGAAGGGTTTGCTTAATTGACTCATTAGAAACCTGTCTCTGAAATGAGGAGTCCCTTGTAAACCAAACAGTGCCCTGGGGTGAATGGGGCTTCTAATGCTCCAGAGATCTGCCTCCCTTTTCTCTGCAGGTCCCAGGTTATCTCAGAGTTTGTGGCTTCATTTCAATTCTTTTTCTTCCAAAATTTGTGTTGATTGCTAAAACAATACATTCTCACTGAAAAATATCCAAACAATAAAGAAATAAATAACAAAGTACAATGTGAGGGACAATAAATAAGAACAATAAATAACAAAGTCGTCCATAGTTCAGATCCTCCCATGAAGGCAGTTAAATATTCTTAGAGACAGTTTCAATGCACAAGCTAACATTTTATACAATATATAAATAGGATTAAATTATACATTCTATTTTCATATAAAATACATTACAAATTCATTTTTTCATTTGAGGACATGTAACTCTTTTAGAAGCCATATACTGTTTTGTTGAGTGGATACAGTACACACAATTTATTTAAATACTCTACTCTTGATGGACATTTGGTTTCTTTTCAGTTTTTCATTACTTTACACAATGCTTTGACTTTATTTTCTGGTCCATATATATTTGTTGAACTTTTGCTGTGCTTCCAGGGACACATTCTTAGAAATCTGTGTACCAGATCAAAGCATATGAACATTTTATAATTGGGTAGAAATTGCCAAATAGCCTCCACGGAGCTCTTCTAAGGTAAACCCCCTCCAAAAGTAAATGAGAGTAGCTGTTTTTTAACAATGGTCCCAATACTGTGTATTTTGCTTTCAGAGAATTTATCACCCTGATATCCAAAAAAAACAACATTTTCCTTTTTTGAAACCGGATTTCTGTATGTGTCAGTGAGGTCAAACACCTCTTTATACTGCTGGCCCATTACCTGTGATGTGTCATCGTGGGTGTCTTTTGCCTTGACTCAATTTTTTTCCTATTATGGATAGTCTCACTTTATCTATCTTGTAGGTGACATTTCCTCACTTTTTATTCATCTTTGACTTTGGCAGTGGTGCATTTTTCACTTATTTAAGATTGCAAATTACTGAGTAGACAAATAGGATTTTTAATTTAAGATATCTTTTTGCTTTGGCTTGCTTAAAAAGGGCTTTTCTATCCCCAAGTTATAGTACCCCATTTTTTCTAGTGCTTGTATAATTTTAGTTTCCACTTCTCTATTTTTGATGCACCTAAAATTTGATTTAAAGGCAATTACTCTTTTTTTCTTCCTCCCTTCTCCAGCAAGTTAGTCATCCCCATTTTGGCTGATGTAGTTTGAATGTAGTTAAAAACTACATTCACAATGCATTCAGTCAGTGTTCATGTATAGTTGAGCCTATTTCTGGACTTTATTATATTGATGTCATCCTATTTAAATACTAGTACTATATAAGGTGTACCTTCCTAATGCATTTTAAATATCTTTTTTAAAATCAGTTCTTAAAATTTTTCACTTATAGTTGTCTACTGGGTGGTGACTGAGCAAATGACTCCTCTGAGCCTCAGATAACTCTGATTATCCGTAGCCAATCAGATTTGATTGTGATGTTACTTGATTAACGAATCTTGTTTCCCTTCCCTTGCTGCATTCCCATTGTAACCAATTCCATCATTAACACATTTTGGACTTTACCTTAGAGTAGGGTTTAAATCTGCATCACTTGTCTCCTCTTCTGTGACACAAACTTCTTTTTAAGAAGCAGAGATGTATATCCTTGCGGGCTTAGCATAACTTCAGTACATGATCTTTGCAAAGAATTAAATTATTTTTTATTCATAGAAAAGAAATAAACTTTGCTTCAAAAGGCAAAGAAGATAATCATTAATATAGACATTTCTCCAAGGAAGATATACAGAGGAACAAGGGTTATATAAGAAGGTTTTCTACTTCACAAATCATCAGGGAAGTGCAAATAAAAACCACAGTGAAATCACCTTATGCCTGTTAAAATGGCTATTATTTAAAAAAAAAAAAAGTGTTGGCAAGGATGTGGAGAAACTGGAATCCTTGTGCACTGTCTGTGGAAATGTAACATGAGGAAACCACTGTGGGAAACAGTACGGAGGTTTCTTAAAAGTTAAAGACAGAGCTATCAGCCCTGGCATGTGGCTCGGTTGGATGGAGTATCCTTTCATAAACCAAAAATGTTGCAGGTTCAATTCTTGGTTGGGGCATGTATGAGAGGCAACTGATGGATATTTCTCTCTCACATCAATTTTTCCCTGCTCTCTCTCTCCCTTCCTCTCTCCCTAAAATCAATAAACATGTCCTGAGGCAAGAATTTAAAAAACATAAAACATATCATGCAGCTATTTCACTTGTGGATATTTATTTTTAAAAATGGAAACAAAATCTCCAAGACATATTTACACTCCAATGTTCATTGCAGCAATCATTCCAACAGCCAAGAAATGGAGATTATCCAAATGTCCGTTGATGAATGAATAAAGAAAAGTATTGTAAACATGCAATAGAGTATTACTCAGCTTTAAAATAAACAAGGAACTCTTGGCATATGCTACATGGTAAACTTAAGAACATTATGTTAAGTGATATAAGCCAATCACAGAAGGACAAATACTGCATGATTTCAGTTATTTGAGATATCTAAAGTAATCAAACTCATAGAAACAGAAAGTGGATGGGGAAGAAATGGGAGTTGCTGTTCAAATGGGTATAGAGTTTCAGTCAAGCAAGGTAAACTATTTCTAGAGATTTACTGTACTAATTCATTGTGCCCTTAAAAATTTTAAAGTGTAGATTTCATGTGTTTTTACCATAATAAAAAATAATTGTTATCAATAATTTATTGTTAGTCCTGATGACTTGTAAATCTTCTTACATTGAGTACTTTCTTTACTAAAAATCTTGAAGGAATGGAAACACTCTCAGCGCCTTGCTACTACTTCGGTGCTCTGGGACTAAAGGAAGTCAAAATGGAATCTTCTCTGATGAAAATCTGCCTCTGGAACAATGATTCTCGATCTGAGTATCACAATACTTAAACCAAGAGATGCGCCAAAAGTAAAATTGACACAATGGGAAGACTAAGAGCACAAGCTAAGAAGGCAAATTCCAATTTCATCTTTTTCTGGCTTCACTTTGAGCAAATTACCTGAGCTTTGGGTGCCTTCATTTACTCTGATGTCAAATAAAGATAATAATAATACTTCTCTCATAGTATTTTTATGTTTAGTTTAATATTTTATTTATTTTTTACTTTATTTTATTTATTTATTTATTTTTATTTTTGTTCAAGTGCAGTTGCCTCCATGTTCCCCCTACTACTCCCCCTGCCCCACCCATCCCTCCTCCCACCCTAGATCCCACCCCCTTTGGCTTTGTCCATGTGTCCTTTATACACGTTCCTTGACAGCCCTTTCCCTATTTCCCCCTTATCCCCCTTCCCTCTCCCCTCTGGTTACTGTCAGTTTGTTCCTTATTTCAATGTCTCCAGTTAAGTTATATTTTTCTTGCTTGTCGTTTTGTTGATTAGACTCCAATAATATTATATGATGATTAAATGAGATAATACATCTCAACTGCCTAGCTTGGTTAATACAACTGTTACTGTTAATTTGTACGCACAATAGGTAAAGAACTCAGGTGTAAATGATTATGTATGTGTGTGCATGTAATCAGCTGTTTTATACAGGTTAACTTTATGAAAGCATGATTCCCTACTTTTCTGTTACTGCTCAAAGTTATTTTATAATGTACTTATTTTTCCAATTCAAATTTATTTCTGAAGTCCATCACTTTACTTTTTTCATCTATAAATTATGAACTCTTTTAAGACAAATTACATGTGCTCTTTTCTTCTCTTCTTAGCTCCTCTCCTCATCCTTACCACAATATCTAGTAGAACAGACTGCCTACTATAGACTTTCAGTGACATTTTCTGAACAACACATATTTATGTTTATTTTTTTGAAAAAATATTGCAAGTGTTTCATCAGAAGAGAAAAGAACATGCTTATTTTTTCTCCAAGCATTTTAAATTCAGCATAATTTAACTGGAATACTTATGTAAATATTTGCTTTCTGAGGAAGCTATTGACATTACAGTTTCTATTTTATAGAACTACATAGTCAGGAGGATCCTAAGAGGTCTGGCATTTCATTTATTGTAATTTCTAGGTTTATAATACAGAAAATTAAAATGCAAATTGATCTAGAGAATTGACTATGAGGGCTCAAGCCATGGTCTTCTAGTTTCTGCACTGGGCTGCATGGGGTTAAGACCCCTGGCTTCCCGGCAGCTTGTATGATAGCTAACAGAACAGCTATAGTGGACCTCAGAGTATTTCTGTCTATGTAGAAAGAAATACATTAGCACTTGTTCCATTGCACCTCTTAGAGTTTCTGCCCTCTTCTGTCAATACACACACACACACACACACACACACACACACACACACACACACTTTTTAAACACTCAGCCAAAGAATACTTTTAAAGTCTGTCTGACCACCAGGGGGCCACCAAGAGAATTAACAAGCCTAGAAGTAACTTCTGCCTAAAATATATCTCTCATTCTGTCAAAGAAACAGTTATGCCAATTAATTAGAATATAAGAATATTCCCATGACTTCTTTTTTATTTTTATAATACATTTTATTGATTATGATATTACAGCTGTCTCATTTTTTCTCCCCTTTATTTCCTTCCACCCTACAACCCCACCAGCATCCCCCCCATTAGTTCACGCCCATGGGTCATACATATAAGTTATTTGGCTTCTCCATTTCCTACACTATTGTTAACCTCCCCTTGCCTATTTTGTACCTACCATTTATGCTTCTTATTCCTTGTACCTTTTCCCCCAATTCCTCCCTCTCCCCTCCTTGCTGATAACCTTCCATGTGATCTCCATTTCTGTGATTCTGTTCCTGTTCTAGTTGTGTCCTTAGGATTATTTTTTCAGGTTCAGTTGTTGATAGTTGTGAGTTTGTTGTCATTTTACTGTTTGTATTTTTTATCATCTTCTTTTTCTTAGATAAGTCCCTTTAACATTTCATATAATATTTAACATTTCATATAATAAGGGCTTCATGATGATGAACTCCTTTAACTTGACTTTATCTGGGAAGCACTTTATCTGTCCTTCCATTCTAAATGATAGCTTTGCTAGATAGAGTCATCTTGGATGTAGGTCCTTGCCTTTCATGACATCCAATACTTCTTTCCAACCCCTTGTTGCCTGCAAGATTTCTTTTGAGAAATCAGCTGAGAGTCTTATGGGAACTCCTTTGTAGGTAAATCTCTCCTTTTCTCTTGCTGCTTTTAAGATTTTCTCCTTATCTTTAATCTTGGGTAATGTACTTATGATGTGCCTTGGTGTGTGCTTCCTTCATTCCAATTTCTTTGGAATGCTCAATTCCCTGGATTTTCTGGAAGCCTATTTTCTTTGCCAGATTAGGGAAGTCCTCGCTCCTCATTTTTTTTTTCAAATAAGTTTTCAATTTCTTGCTCTTCCTCTTCTCCTTCTAGCACCCTTATGATTTGACATTGGAACATTTAAAGTTGTCCCAGAGGTTCCAAAGCCTCTTCTTGTTTTTCTGAATTCTTGTTTCTTCATTCTGTTCTGGTTGAATGTTTATTTCTTCCTTCTGCTCCAAAACATTGATTTGTGTCCTGATTTACTTCCCTTCACTGTTGTTTCCCTATTTATTTTGCTTTATTTCACTTTGCATAGCCTTTACTTTTCCCTCTATTTTGTGACCATACTCAACCATTTCTGTGAGCATCCTGATTACCAGTGTTTTGAACTCAGCATTTGATAGGTTAGCTATCTCTTCATTGCTTAGTTCTGTTTTTTTTTATTTTGTTTGATTTGTTTGATCTTTTCTTTCATTAGGGAGATATATATATATCCCTAATATATATAATATATAAATATAATATACATTATATGCAAATCTATATTATATGCAAATATATATTATATAATATATACATATAAATATATATTATATATATAAATATTTTGGCCTCAGCATGCCTGTTATGTAGTAAGGGGAGGAGCCTTAGGTATTCACCATGGTGGGGCAACCCACATTGCTGCATTATGGCACTGCCTGTGGGGGAGGGGCCCAAGAGGGGAAAATGTGCTTGCTTGGCTCTCAGCTGGCTTTCAGTCACTTCCTCTGCTACCCACAAGCAATTTAGGCCCTTCTGGTGCTAACTCTAGGGTGGGTGAGCTTGTATACATTCTAAGACCCTGTGAGTCTCTCCAATGAAATCTCCTGTGAGACTGGGAGTTTCTCCTGCTGCCACAGCACTCCCAGATTTTTACAGTCAGAGTTTTTGAGGCTTTATTTCTCCATGCTGGAACCCGAGGTTGCATAGTCTGTCTTACTCCCCAGTTGTTCCTCCCCATTTATCCGCACACAAATACGGGACCACCGGGTCCACCAGCCACTGCTTCTCCTGCCCTGGTCCTCCAGCTGCTGCCTTGTTGTGCATCCTCTCTTCCCAGGCTGCCCATCTCTGCCCCTCCTACTAGTGTGGATGAATGTTTTCCCTTCAACTCCTTGGTTGTCCGAATTCCATACAGTTCAATTTTATGACAGTTCTGGTTATTCTTTGTTTTTAAAGTTGTTGTTCTTCATTTGGTTGTGCAAGGAGGCAGAGTGTATCTACCTATGTGTCCATCTTGGCTGGAAGTCCAATTGTCATGACTTATGGTCAAGATGGTCGTATAGATAAATAGAGTACATTCATCCCCCACAACCATATAAAAATTACTGCTAAACTATTAACCATCATTCAGAACCTCCTGAAATCAAGCTGAGTAGACATCTTACAACTAAGGACATAAGCCACAATCAAGACTGGAAGGAGAGTCAGCGATGCAGAACAGGTTCATCCCACACCCATGTGTGGCAGATAAAAAATTGAGAGAGATACCTTGGTTGTGGAGGACCCCTCTTGAGGAAAAGGTGGTTCTAGCCCCCCAGAGGGGTCCCCACCCAGGGTTCCAGTGCTGGGAAGAAAAGTACCCTTAACTTGAGGCTGTAAAAACCAGCAAGGATTGTGGCATAGTGAGACAGAGGGCTCTGGAGTCCCAGGAAGTTCCTCTTGAAGAGCATAAACACATGCTTAGTCAGACCCACTCCTTCTGTGGTAGAACTGGGGCAGCAGCTTAAAAGGCACTAGGGACATAAGGGAAGGAACTGAACTGTCTGGAATCAGGGTAGGAGCTAGAGGGGCAGCTTTCTCCTAGATAGAAGTGATAACAGAGGCCACTGTCCCTTTTCTGAGTCTTTTCCCTAAAGAGCTGGCAGGCAGGTGCCATATCTGTGTCTCCATCAACTTGCCCAGTGCTGTTCTCTCACTCTAGTGTTTCCCTAAGGCAATTCCCCACCAATTTTCGGACCCACCAAAGCTGTTCCCAATAGTATTTCCATATGAATGGCCTCTCTTGGCTCCAACTTCAGACTTTCTTAAAATTTCTCAAACAAACAGCATCTGACCTCCTTGTGACCTCTCCCTGTCACTAAGTGGCCCTAGGCTTGGCCTATCCTGGGTACCTCCAAGCCCAGCAAAAGTATCACCCATCTGCAGATTACTTTGTAGCTTATGCTAGGTAGCCCTGGACAGAACATGCGGTGGCTAACTTTAGTCTATACCTCCTGGAAGACCCCTGAGCCAGCACACTCAGTGGACAGCTTCAAACTGTGCAGAAGCACCACCCAACCATCTTCACAAATGACATACTTAAGGGGCAGACTCAGCAGGTGTGAGAGCTCAGCTGAAGCAGATCTTACTTCATGGAGTGGGCCCCTAAATAGCTAATCTTCACTCCATGGTGGTCACAGCCAGTCCTTGCAGCTAATTGGCCAGGAGGTAAACCCCTCCCATTGGTTTGCCAAAAGCAATCAAGGCTCAGCCACAACAGGAGGGCATACATGGCCCACACATTTGAGGGGGCACATTTGGAGTGACCAGGATAGGTAAACAAGGAGGCTGTGCCATAAGACCCTATAGGATACCTACTATATTAGGCCACTCTACCAAACCTAATGTATAGAATTTCTGTAACTAATGTATAACAGCTCTACCTAATGTATAGAAACAAGCACAGTGAAGGCTATTGAAAATAAGGAAATAAAGAAATATGTCACAAATGAAAGAACAGAATTCCAGAAAATGAACTAAACAAAATGGAAACAAGCAATCTACTAGATGCAGAATTTAAAACACTGTTTATAAGGAAGCTCAAAAACTTAAGGAAAAGTAGATGAAACTAGAGAGAACTTCAACTGCATAAAAAAGGTATGAAAACCATAAAAAAGAACTAGTCAGAAGTGAAGGATACACTAACTGAAATGAAGAATAATTTACAAAGGATCAAAAGTAAAGTAGATGAAGCTGAGAATCAACAGTGATTTGGAATATAAGGAAGAAAAAAGAAAATGAAACAACCAATCAGACCCTCAAAAGAAAAAAGTAAAAATAAAAACAAAAATTAGGATAGTGTACCGACATTTGGATTATGGGGATACCAGAGGAGAAGAGAAAGAGCAAGAAATTGAAAACCTATTTTAAAAAAATAATGACAGAATACTTTCCTAATCTGGTCAAGGAAATATATAAATCTAGGAAGCACAGAAGATCCCAAACAAGATGAAACCCAAAATGTCCATACCGAGACACATTATAAATAAAGTACAAAAGTTTAAAGATAAAGAGAAAATCTTAAAAGCAGCGAAAAAAAGGCAGTTATTTACCTACAAAGGCTCTCCTATAAGTCTATCAGCTGATTTCTGAACAAAAACATTTTAGGCCCCCCCAAAAATTGGCAAGAAATACTCAAAGTGATGAATACCAAGGACCTACAACCAAGATTATTCAAACCAGTGAAGCTATCATTTAGAATCAAGGGGGCATATAAAGAGTTTCCCAGACAAGAAAAAGCTAAAGGAGTTCATCACCACCAAACCAGTATTACATGAAATGTTAAAGGGTTATCTTTAAAAAACAAAAACAAGAAAGATTTTTAAAAGAACAATAAAATGGCAATAAATACAAATCCATTAACAACTGAATCTAAAAAACAAAATGATGAGCAAGCAAAAAAGAAACAGACTCATAGATACAGAGAACATTTCGATGGTTAACAGATGGTAGGGGCGTTGGGAGGATGAGTGAAAAAGGTAAAGGTATTAAGAAGTACATATTGGTTCATTGACTGGGAAAACTACTTTGAGACCTAGTTTTAGTGCAGACTTTTGTTATAAGTTTGAGCAAATTATTCCATGTCTGTTTCTACATCTGAAAGGAGAATAAATGTAATAGTACTAACATCAGGCTTGTTTTTGTGGATGAAGTGAAATAAAACATATGAATGTCCTTAATAAATTCTAAAGTACCACTTAAATACAAGGATTTAAAGATTAAAAAAGAAGAGGTACAAATTAGTAGTTACAGAATAGTCACGAGGATGTAAAGTACAGCATAGGGGATATAATCAATAATATTCTAATAACTGTGTATGATGTCAGATGGGTACAAGATTTATCAGGATGATTTCTTAGTAAGTTATATAATGTCTAATCACTGGAGTATACATCTAAAACAAATATAATATTGTATGTCAACTGTAATTGAAAAATAAAAAAAATCAATTTTAAATATGTTGCCTTTCAGAAACTGGAATCTTTGTTCAAGTAATAGTACTATAGTTGCAAAAAGTCATTCTGCCAATAAAATACAGTGTAGCCCCAAAACTTAGATTCAATAAATTTTAATTCACTAACTGAATTCACTTTGTTATTTTCTTTCAATACCAACTGGCTATTTTATAATTTAAAAAATTATTATTAGGTTTTGATATGATATATGGTAAGGCAGATAGTTTTTAAACCCTTAGCCTTTACAAATGTATTTCAATTATTTATGGATAATAATAAGATAATGTCCACAATTTGCTTCAAAATATTTCTAAAAGAAATAAAAATATGTGGGAAAATAGATTAAAGAAATGTGGACATGTGCATTATATAATTATCTGAGAACACCAAATAGTTTGCATACCATATCCATTTACATAAGATGACATTACATTTAAATGATGTAGGTAAATAGGTACAGAGAAATAATGATAAATCTCAGCTGCAAATAATAACTATATTTGTAGGGTATGTTTACAGATCTTTTTTTCTTCCTTGAGTTCTTTTTGCATTTTATATAAAAAATAATGTGTGACTAATATAGCCAAGAAGACACTATAAATACAAAGTGTTCAAAAACTGTAAGTATGTGGACACATTAGAAATTGGAGACAAAAAATATTTGGAGACATTATAAAAATGAATATATGTGTACACAACTATGTCAATTTCCTTCTAGTATGTTATAGAATGTGGCCATATCAAACACTGCTGGAATTTAATGATGGATTATGTATTTCATATGCAAACTGCAGGCACATTCCTTATTTTTCCAAGTATATCTATGACTTAGGTTCTTCTTAAAATAGTGGTTTTCAAACAAGGAAGATCCCTTCTAACCAGAGGGCATTTAGCTCTGTCGGCAACATATTTAGCCATTATAACTTGGTGGAGGGTTCTACTGGCATCTAGTAGGTGGAGGCCAGGGATGCTTCAAAACATCCTGTAATGTATAGGACAACCTCCCCAGCACAGAATTTTCCAGCCCAAATTATCAACAGCACCAAAGTTAAGAGAACCTGCCTTAGAGTCATGTTATCTTAGATCTGGAAGTAGTCTTTGTTGTATATAATACCTTCACACTTGAGATCAAAAAGCTAGAAATAGCTTTTTATTCCTCAATAACTATGGGGTCAAATACTATGTGTTAGTGAATTAGACCTGAATCAAGGAAAATCCTCTTGAAAATAGCTCACAGAAAACATTTCTTCTGCAATTTATAGTTTGAGCTATGTAGAAAGCCTCAACTGGGAAGATTCTTAACTCGAGAATATTGGTTGTGATTACTTTTGGCTTTTCCCTTGCACAAAATAAGTGCTCAGAAAACTCATTAAATCTATTCCAGACAGTACTCATTACAATAAAAAACCTGATTTTTGCTCCAGAACTTGGCTCTAAATTTGTTAGCCAGTTAGACCTGGTGAAAGAGATTTTGCTAAGAAGATCTATTATGAATGTTCATGCCCATTTGTAAACATGGATATCATTTCAGAGACCAATTTGTGAGCAGTTTTAAACTGAACTTTCCCAGTATCTCTTAGATAACACAAAACCTCCCCATAGAGTTGTACAGTGGAATGGAAATAACTAAGCTAACCTACTGTGCTTAATGTTAGAGAAATAAATATTTCTAAATCTCAGTCCCAACTTAGTATCATAGCACATAGTTTCAATACATCACTGATTCATGCATGCATTTTAAAGAGTCTCTCGTGTAAAAAATCAGGTCCCAAATGCCCCTCCCAGATCCGTATATCTGAGCATGGAAAGTCATGGCAGCCAACATGACAAACGAAGATGACCAGGCATTCCATGCTGCCCACTGGTGGAATGAACCATCACCACTCATGTCAGCCCCTGCCCTTCACCACGATAAAACACTTGTGTCTAATCAAGTTTCTAACTATCAGTTTACACAAAATCCAGACAATGAGAAACCGTACGATCCAACTATCTATGTCCTTCCATAAATAAGGTACAAGAAATGTTTTCAAAGATGGTGAAAATGCTTGGCTGAAAAAGACTTAAGTGGCATAATGATAAAAAGAAGGCAAAATAAATTCTGGTGTTTGGGAATGAGCATGTGGGTGATAAAACAGTAGAGAAATGAAAGAAAGTGATTAAAATCTAGGAGAAAGGTTTCCTTTAGGAAGAAGGAAGAGGAGGGCTGGGATTGAATTAGGACACATGGAAGAATTCTTGGGAAACTATCAAACGCCTGTTTCTTAGTCTGAGTGATAGATGCAACATCGCAATCCCGTAAACTCCACGTGCATTTCATGCAGTTTCTTGTATATTTTATAATACTTATTTGTAAATGTTATAAAAATATTCACTAGAGGTTTTACTTTATAGGAAATTATATATATGTTATATAAGCCAACCACTTATGTTTTAACATTTGCTTAAACATCTCAGGTGATCTTATGCACCGAATTGAGGGAATGACATACAAGCATCATATGCAGCACCCACGGTGCCATAGGGTAGGCGTTGGCTACTCAGATGATAACATGGAAGCAGAGTTTGAGTTAAATGTTCTTAAACCATACTTTCAACACTCATCCTTTGCCTCACGTTCACACTCTGTTACCACATTAACTGACACAAGCTGGAAAAAAATGACTCTCTAATGTAAAAGGTAGGTGGTCCCCTAATTGCAGTGCTTAATCACTATTTCTATGACAGTTTACTACCATTGAAAACTCATATCTCTAATCCATCACATGTAATGATAAATACTGCATGTTTGCCAAAATTACATTAACATTTCATTGAATATATAAATATTAATGTAAAGTCAGTTACATTTCAAAGGCCCTAATGACTTGTCATTTGCTGGAATTGTTTAGGTCAGTAATTCTAATCACATTGTTTATTTGTAGCCAATTCTCAATTATCCATGGGTAGATTATCCACATGAGACATTGCATTAATATCACATCAACAGTCATTGCTTCTAGTCTACAGATGTGAGTGTGAGGGGATGCAAATTTAGAAAGCATTTGCTCCAGGGCCCTTGCCACAGATGAGGAAAACGAGACTCAAGACTCAGACAAGATCAATAAATGGTAAAAAGTAAAACTAGAACCCAGGGTTGCCTGATGTCAGGACCAACATTCTTGGTGACTAGCACCTTTTAAACAATATACATACTATGTTCTTTTTTAGATTTTCAGGATTTAACCTGCTTTTAGTGATATTTATATTACATATGTTACTTGTGACCCAGAAATGCTACCACTATCACTACTATGTAGAGAAAAATTATGCTTCAATGAAGAAGTACACATTGTCTATATAGCACATCCCTCTCCATTTTTAAGTGTTTGAGTGTATGGAAGTTATTTACAACTCCATAAGCTATAAAAACTGATAGCAATGCAAAAATAAATTTTGTCTATAGACATGTATGTTCTATGCAACGGGCATTCAACTGTTGTCCCTCCTCCACTATGAAAGAGGCCTGTTCGGCCTCCATTTTTACATGTATTTTGACATTCCTAATCTGTAAATGTGTCCGTACTTTGGATTCTATGTTATAGCATCTGCTTCATTTCTAACTTATCTGCTTCATTTCTTCATTGACCAATGAGTTAAATAAAATCTAACCTATATTCATTTTTATATCTGTATAAAAGTCCTGATTTACCTGATTTTTTAAAAATTATTTTTCAACAGTTACTACTGCTATGACAATTGTTACTCTCAGAGATACTAATACTCCTGAATTAACTAGAAGTTTTGTCTTTCTAAAAGTTCACCACGTTCTTCAAATCGGGCTAATATTTCACTTGCGCTAGCTCATGTAATCTTCACAAGAATCCTAAGAGGTAGGTAAATCCTTTTACTAACCTCTTTGTCAAATGAAGAAACTGAAGCACAGAAAGGTCAGTTCACCTGTACATGGTAACACAGCTGGTGTCATGCCTAGACCTTGATGACCAGTTGCATTTGACTTCAGCACTCATACTTTTAGTCATAAAACTATATTGATTGCCAGCACAATACTACTTAAGCCAAATTACTTTTTCTGCTGGAGAATGGAAGCAGATATGCTATTTAGAAAGGAGTTGTGCAATGCAAGTTAAACTGTTGTCCAAGTTTACTCCATAGCTGTCTTTATATCTAGCCTGAAATCTGAATCTGGATCTGTATGGGGTGAGGGGGAAATCAACACAAGTTCATGAAACAAAAAAAGAATCCATTTAACTCTTCCAAAGTTTATTTATTGTATTTTGATCATTATAGTAAAAATATTTTGAATACCTAAGGTATCATAACTCTAAATAATGTGCAAATATGCAGGAAAAAATATTTTTCACATGGCAATAAAAAGCATCTAAATTTTGCTGCCAGAGGTTATCTATTTTCTTCATTATTACTAAAAAATATCAGGCAATATTACCAAATCCCATAAAATATAACCAAACAGTATACAGATATACCTTATTTATCCAACACAGACACTTTCTAAAGGGTATTTGTAATACTTTCTCTTTTTAAAAAGATTTTATTTATTTTTAGAGTAAGGGGAGCGGAAGGCGAAAGAGGGAGAGAAACATCAATGTGTGGCTGCCTCTTGTGCTCCCCCAACTGGGAACCTGGTCTGCAACCCAGGCCTGTGCCCTCACAGGGAATTGAACTGGAGACCCTTTGGTTTGTAGGCCTGCACTCAGTCCACTGAGCCACACCAGCCAGGACTGAAATATTTTCATACAAAAATAATATTTAGCTTTCTGGAGATATTTGTCCCTATTAATCTTTATGCATGGCCCATTTTTTTGTTTGTTTCTTTGTTTCTTTGCATTTCTGAATCTTACCAAATTTCTCAGTCTTCCAGATAACAATGGCATTCTTTTGTATTGTTTATTTTTGGGACTAATCACATCTCACTTTTATTAATTATCAGGGTCATTGTTTCCCTGAATCGTTGCCTGCAAGGTACTAGCAAGAGGACCACAAAGTCATGTGGTAGCTTCAAGTTATAGCTTCATGTTCCATGGATGCCTAATATGTCCACTAAAGTAAACATTCTTCCCTGAGAATCTGGATCTCTAATGTGGCAGAACCTAAGGTAGAGATTTTGAGAAACACCAGTTCTTAAAATGGCTTAGTCATTAACCGGGATGACAAGAGAGGCTAATGCTACTTCCACCCTTTGTTTCCCGGACTCCTAGCTATTGGGTCAACAGTGTATCAGTCACAGGTTCGGTGTACATCCCAGACTGCAAAATGTTCTTGAGTACCACGGAGGCATTTTTAATACTTAGCTTCTTAATTTCTGAATATTTCATGGTTCAGCAAGTGTGACATATTTTGCCTCTTAAATGTTTCTCACACTTGATTCTGGTACCACTGCCTTATTTCAAGTCTTTGTCATTTACTTGGATTTCGCAGTGCTTCCTAATCTCTGTTTGAACCTGCATCCAATCTCTGTTAGCTTCTTACTACATTACTCATTAATCCACCCACAGCTTCAGCTGGCTCTTCAAACTTGACCACTGGCATTGCTTTCTGCTTATTTTGCCAGCATTCTTTTCCTGTGTTTCAAATCCTCCCTCTGGCTACACTGCCTCAAGGTATCCTGGTCTGGTCTAGACCTAGACAGGACAACTAGGTCTGGACTGTACTACTGGGGACAGTTCTCTCGCCAAATATGCCCTGGTCAGCCAAGAAAGATCTACACACTTCTTACCCTCAACTGGTTATTTTATGTCTTGAATGCTGTGTATTTGTCATTTCTTCTGCCTAAATGACCTTCTCTGCTTCCTACTTTCAGGATCACTATTCAGGAATCAACTCATATATTGCTTATTCTAGTAAGCCTCCCTTAGGCATAATAATATTAATGCTCTCTTATAACACTTGACTCATACCAGTAATATAGTATTTGTCACATTTATAATAATAACACAACAAAAACACAACACCACAAAATTTATTAAATGCCTACAGTATTCTGGTCTCTGTGTTAATCACTGGCCTATCTGAATCAGTCAAACTACGGGGTTCTTAAACACAAGAGCCTATTCTCTTCTTGTTCAACGTCTAAAATGTATATAGTCCAGTTCAAGCCTTCATGATTGGTCTTCGTAAATAAGTACTGAACTAATTAAATTGAATTGTTTGTGATACACTCAATTTGCCATCTTTCTTTCTACTGGCTAACAAAACAGTAATTCTTTCATACTAAATCACTTAACATATTAAAACTTCAAACTTAATTCTTCTGAATAACTGGTTTCAGTCTTGCATAACAATTCCATTGACCCTGATTATAGTTTTTGTCTCAGGAATAACAGCTTCCGGGGAAACAGAAAGAACTTTCAAATGTGTTATACCAACAGGGATTGGTGACAGTGGCAGCAGAGGGGAGCAGGCAAATGCCCCATCATATTTGGCACTTGAAGTGTTTGCTGTACTTTCTGTTATATACGCCAGGGCCTCTGTGTAACTGGGTTAAGGATTAAAGTGTTGAACAAGCAAAGAATTGCTCAACTCCCTGGGTAGGTGGGTCTCATTCAGTATTTGACAGGTAATTCTGTTATTTGAGTATGATCTATGCTTGAGAAGTCTCTGTATGAACTGTGCACAAAGTCTTTTCTGCTCACCAAAGTTGAAAACATTTAGTAGTCTGCTCATGGGAAACTGAGAGTCTGCCTTGCCTCCAGGCACTGAAGCCTGAAATAAATTAAGTTTCCATCTGTCCCCTGGCTATTTGGGTTTTAACAATCTCAAAAGCACTCTAGTAAACAGGCAGACAAGATTCTACTTGAATGTAGCCCTATTTATAATCTAAAGCTCAGGACTTTATAGAATTACAGGCCAGGCTGGGGCATGTTAGATCCATAGTAAAGAATCAAAGGATTGCAATTTAGAGGCAGGGATAGGGCAAGGCAGTGCTGAAGAATGAAAATGGATGCAATTCTCAACATGTCTTGATGTGAGAATGAGGTCAGAAAAACTGCAGAGTGCTCAGAAAGAGATCTGTGTCACAGGAGAGTGGCAATGGGCCTATGTAAATTAGAGATCTAAGCCAATGTGGAAAGCACATTTTCAACAAGTAAATGTCATTTAAGAAGACGGATTGCTAAAGAAGCCTCATTGCCTAATGGGAGCCTAGTCAATCATTTAGCAAATATTTACTGCCTGGCCTTAGAGCTGGCACTGAAAGGCACAAGATGCAGTGGTGAGCCATAACCTCTGCCCTAAAGTTCCAATATTGCATAAAGAGCACTAACAGAAAAAAAAAAAAATATATATATATATATATATATATATATATAGAGAGAGAGAGAGAGAGAGAGAGAGATTTGAAATACTACAATTTGTAATAAGGACCTGAAAGAAACAAAAAAAGTGCTGCTCTATTTCTATTGATACACTTACTTGGGCTAAGTACGCGAAGATTTTTTTTATTCTGATCTGTATCTGTAGAGTATTCCTCCCCACAAAAATTCTCACACACACCAGACCCTAAAATTTGTGACCCTTTATTCGAAGTCTGTTCCAACCGTAAGTTTTGACTACTCTGGACTTTCCTATCATTCAACATGGGAGACCAGAGGGTCTGCACTTTATGAAGAACACAAGTGCCTTTTAAAATATGGGTCTAAGCTTAGAGCTTATGAGTTTGAATTCTCCAGATCAAGATAATATAAGTCACATAAAGTAAATGGCCAGTTTTTTATTTTGTTATGTAGCCACTGATTCTGATTGCTTATTATTGGTAATAGTTGTAATATCAACCTTCACATAGACTGTGGTAATTCTGTTTAAGGGATTGAAGGAAAAAATCAATAGAGGATAAAAAGAATTGTAGTGGAGCTGACACAAAGTTATACAAAATAAAATCATCATTAAAAGATAAAAACTTAATAGTATTACATTGCAGAATTAATCTGTGCTGACAGAATGATAAATTATATCAGAGAACCTTCATCTCTCAGAGGGAGCATTGCTGCCCATTCTCTCATCCAAAATAAAATCCTACTCTGTTTAGAAAGGTCAGGTACCTAGTGGTATGACACGCATCCTGTGATTTTTTTTATCCCTGTGACATCAGATTTTAAATCCTCCAATACAAATAACCATTACCCACTCGGATGCTTATTTGCGTATATCATAAACATATACAAAATCATTGTGCCTTTCATTTCTTCAACTAAAAAAATTAAATAAAATCAACAGTAGCTTTTTAAATTTTTATTTTGCTCTCTTGCTTATTTTAAAATATACCCATGGTATACAGATTTGAATTACTTTGTGGGTCATGACACACTATGAACACTGATCCTCTTTAATTTTATTTATTAGTGATTGATAAACATCTGCAAAACAAACACCCAGGACAAAACCTAGAGCAATGAAAATCATTTACACACACCTCTGCACTCGTCCTATGCTGTACTTTTGCCTGCAGATCAAACCCGAGTAATCCATTTTACAGCCTGCTGGTCTTTATTTCCTTGTTTGTAAATACAGTTTTATTCTATACAGCATATGCCCAAGTAATGTTATTTATATTGAACTATTATGTCACTTTTTTACAAAAAAAGGCTACCATGTCATATACAACCTCTGAGATTTTCTTGTAACTCAATAGTAGTTATGATTAGTTCATGTTGTGTATAGCTGTGTTTCATTCATTTTTGTCACTGTGTAAAATAACACATTTATGAATGATTCTTTTTGTCTATTCTTCTCTTAATGGTTACTTATTTTATACAAATTATTTTGCTTTCTTTCTTTTTGTTATTATGCACAGTGTTGCTGTAAACACTTCCATACATGTCTCCTATTGCACATAAGTAACATTTGAATTTTTATATGGAAGGACTGATAGGTCATGTGATTTGTGAATGTTTGTTTTCACAAGATAATTTTAAATTGTTTTTTTCAAGTGGTCATACCATTTTATTCTCATCAAACAATGTAATGAGATATTATTGATACACATCTTGCCCACAATGGGTATTATCAAATTTATAATTGTTTCAGTCAAAAGGATATAAAATACCATTTCCTTGAAGTCATAAATTCTTGTAACCTGATTACTAATTGTTAGCTATCTGCTCTCATGCTTGTTGTCTAATGGCTTTCTAGTAGGGTTGTTAGACAATTCCACCAAGCAGTTTAATGGTGAGTAATTAATTCTGGGTAGGAAAATGTTTCTAGCTAAACATGCTTTCATTTAGTTGCTAGAATATTAGCTTTTATATAAGCAATGAATTTGTAGGCATTCTATCCATATCTTTTTACCTGTATGACTGATCTATTTGCCCCTGCTGTGTATTTACAAATTCCAGAGTGAGGTTGGTGAATCTCAAAAGCATGGGATGTTCTCTGAACGTTGCTGTTCTTTTCACTTATACATAGAAATGAGTTCCAATTTCTTGGAGATTTATGTGAATTATGAAATTGAATTATATATAGAATCCGCTTTTTGGGTAGGTACAGACTTTTCATCTATGCCTTCAAATATGTCTATGCTTCTTGGGAATTAAAATATATAGTTCAACATTAAAGACCTTGCAAAAGATAATTTTCTATTTCTTTCCTCTTATATTGAGATTTGTCTGATTCCTAGAAGCCACAATTTATAAAAGAACTCAAGTAGTCTAAAAAATCCTTAGGTAGCTATAAATCACTGTTCTACTGACATTGTCATACTTGGGAGTAGAGGAAACATTTACAACTTATTTCATGTGCTCCATTATGGAAATTATTCCTCACCGTGTCCAAAGAGTTGCAGGAGACAGTCTGATATGTTGCAAGTTTTTTTGGTCGCTGTTGTTCCATTGGATAACCAATATCAACAAACTCTCTCACCTTTTCTGGGTCAGAAGAGATAGAGCAGAAAGTTGAGAACACAATTTAACGGTCAGAATCATAGAATCACAAGAGACAGGTTGTCTCCTGTTCAAATGCAAGGAATGTCACCTACTTAACAGCGGATGGCACCAAGGCAGGTAAAATGGAAATACATTCATCCACATCCTGGGTGTGGTATGGCTCCACTGGGGGAAACTGTAGAAATTGTGTAGTCAAAACTCAATCAAAACTCTTTCGAAATAAAAAGATTTTTCTTTTTGTATTCAGAATTTGTTATTATTTTTGTGTAAAATTAGAGATAAATTTGTTTTTGAAAGTCACTTCAAATGCATTTTGCTATGTACCAATCAGCACGGAATTATTTAATTGCTTTTCAAAAAGAAAAAGCAAAATGATATTCCAGTTATAAATGATATCTCTTCACAAATTTACTTTGTCAGTTTGAACAATAAATAATCCTTAGACTTCTTACATCTTCCATTGTATGGTTTTATAACAACCAAACATTAAAATAAGTCAATCTGTATCATTTAGTTGGATACCTTAATTTCTCCATTTTAACCAATGTAGACTTTTGTAATTATTCCCAATGTAAGTGCATTGCCATCCACAAACAGAAATTTAATCCTTTTGTAAATTGAATACAATTTCACAAATTGGTTATAATTATTGTTCCACTTAAAGTGTTCTCTGCTAGGGCTGGCTGATGTAGCTCAGTGGATTGAGCGTGGGCCTGTGAACCAAAGTGATGCCGATTGATTCCCAGTCAGGGCACATGCCTGGGTTGCTGCCCACCCAGGTCCCCATTTGGGGGTGCTTGAGAGGCAACCACACATTGATGTTTCTCTCTTCTTTCTCCTTTTCTCCCCCCCAAAATAAATAAATACAATCTTTTAAAATAAATAAATAAAGTATTCTTTATTAAAGTGCAACTTTTTTAGAGGGATCTTTTATGTATATAACATGTTGAATTCAGTAGTTACAAAGAATATCGCACAATGGTGCCAGAGTGGTAAATGGCTAGAGGAGAAGAAAACCAGATTGGGACATCCGCAGTTAGTCATAGCTACAACTGGAACTTTGGCAATGAGGCAGTAACCTGCAATCATCCTCCAAACCACCTATGATAAAAAATCACCCAAAGAATCAAATGAATTCCTGACACACAATAATTGGGGAGGTATGCAGGTGGAACTTAGTGAATTCTGACTTTGAGTTAAAGGATATAGCTTTTAGTTTTCCACTCTCTAGAGTAAAATTGTGCTCTGGAAGGTCTTAGTCAATCAACTGACAAATATGCATTAAGTTTCTACCACGTGCCTAGCACTTTTAGAGAAACAAACAAATCTTGCCCTCAAAGAACAATTTACATAAAAAAGACTTCTAAGTATATAGTTAATCAATTTCATTTTTTTTAATTTTGTGCATTATTTTATCTAGTCATTCAACAAATACATACTTAACACATACTTAATGCAGGAAGAGCCAAGAAGGCTGGTAAGGGATAAAAACATAAATGACATATATTCTCTTTTCTTAAGAGTTTAAAGTCTACAAAGAAAAGTATATACATGCATAAAACTAATCACAATGATAGCACCAACTATTGTGTTGGATAAAAATAAATGGGTAGATTAAAAATATTCAGAACACAGTGATGGGGGTGAGTGGGTGGTAGAGTTGGATGAAGGTGGTCAAAAGGTAAAAATTCCTAGTTATAAGACAAATAATTACTGGGCATATAATGTACAGCATGATAATTTTGCTGCTGTATGGCATATTTGAAATTTGTTAAGAGAATAAAGACTGAGTTCTCATTATACAGAAAAAAAACATTTAATCTTTTTTCCTTTCTATTTTTTATCTATAGGAGATGATGGATTTTTACCTAATCTTATATAATCATTTCATTTTATATATATATATATATATATCAATATCAACTCATTAGTCTGCACACCTTAAACTATACAGTGCTGTACATAGATTATATCTCAATATAACTAGAAAAAATAAAATACTACATTTAATATGAAATCAAAAAATAAAATACTCAGAAGAGTGTTTGATTTTTAGAAAAACTCATATTTATTGCTATTATCATTTAACTAGTATTAGAGCGGATTTACATGGGTGTGCGAGAAAGTGTCAAATGGGGGAAAAAAGGAGGGCATGGCTTCTAGCTACACATTACGTCCCTAACTCTGTGTGTGTTTATAAACACTTCTCTCCTAAGTTTTAGATCTGTATTCTCAGCTTTCTACAGCCCCTCTCCCTGGATGACAGATACAGACAATAGTTGAGGGGAAGGCAAGAGAAAGTTTAGGCCTTTAATAGCATGTATAGGGAGAAGCCCAAGGATAAAACTTTAAACATCCTCTAAATTTCAGGGAAAATAGAAGGAAAATCAAAAAAGGAAATAGAACTAGAGCATTCAGGGAAGGAAAATAACACAGATGCCAAAGTGAAGACAGAAGCTTTATGGCAAAATAGAGGCATTTTATAGTCAGACTCCTTCCTATGTGTTACAGGTGGAAGTTTTTTTCCTACATTGATGCACACCCAAACATAAGTGTGATGTTTTCTAAGTGTCTCTGAAGCTCAAACATGTACAATAACAAAGCACTTCTTTGACCTTACTCTCTTTCAAACCTAGGACATTTACTCATTTGTGGAACTTGTGGGATTATTTTAGATACACTTCTTATCAACACCAGCAACCATTGTATAGTGATTTAAAGTTTGCAAACAAAATCAATAGCTGGTGAGGGCATTGCTGCTTATATTGCAGAGCTGTGCCATCTGTTTCAAAAGCACAACTTGAAGGATTTCTTAGATGACTTATATAATGATGGTTTTATATGTGGGCTTTGTGATAAATCCTTCGAGCAGTGAGTTTGATGGAATCAAAGCAAGCAATTATTATAATTTTGAAAAAGCCTCCATCCAATGATATAATATTGCTGTACATCACAGAAATTAAAAACAATATTACATAAATATCTACAATATATAGGAGGAATTCTTGATGCTGAGAGCTGCTAAAGTAAAAGCTCATAAATGGAGGCATTTTGCACACGTAGTCTCCAGTCTCAGCCACTGTTAGGCTGTATTTCCTTGTGCTCATCACCAGTTCTCTTTCACTTTTCCCTCAAAAACTATATTACAAAATTTCTCTTCTCCTCAAATCCCAGGTGTGATGTCTCCTCCCTCACCCTGTAGATGTCGTATTCTATTTGATCAGGAAGGCAAGACCACTAATCAGCAGTTCCTTCCGCATTTCTCTCCTAGTGTCTAGCGTTTTTCATCCACCCGTATACTCTCAGCATTCCTTCCTTTCCTAGTGGAACAGAATTTTCTTTTTCTATCTAAAGTGCTCTTTTTTGTGAATTCCAATTTCTCCTCGGATATCGTGATTCACCAATCATCCTTCATCTTTCTCCTTTCCTCTTCTCTCTCTTTCTCCCCCTCCTTTTTTTCTTTCTTCCTCCACCTCCTCCTCTTCTTCTTCTTCCTCTTCCTCTTCTCTTTCTCTTCTTTCTTATTTTCTTCTCTCTCTCTTTCCTTAATTGTCTTCTCCCTCATTCTTTTCCTGTCCTTCTTTTCCACTCTCTGCTGGATATTACCCTAATCTGAATCACATTTTTATGACATACAGAATTAAACCTCTCCAATCTTGAGTTTCAAAATTCTTCTCTGTGACCCCCATACTCCTCTCTACTGCTCCATTTTTATCAGCAAACTCTTTGAAGAAACTTCTGCTACTTGCTATCTTTACTTCTTAATAAGAAGTTTCTTCCTCAACTTATCATAATCTGACTTTTTTCCTTGACTCCACTGGAGCTACTCTTGGAAAAGTCACCAAGAACTTTTGTATTTCTAAAGACAATGAATAATTCTCAGTCCTTATGTGATATAAATGTCTACAACATTTGACCCCTTTGATTAGCCTCTCTTTATTCTGAAAACTTTTGTCTTTTCTCTATCTCTGAAATACCATGCATTTTGGTGCTTTTAATGTTCGCAGAGCAGGCCCTCTTGTCTTTCATTTGGCTTGTTGTTTTTTTTTTCCTCCTGTTTGAATGGTGCCCTGATTCTAGAATACATAGAAGAGACACATTGATTTTATTTTGTAGTTGCACACAGCTGCCAAAATATTCAATGTTCTTTCATCACAACTAATATGTTCTGAACTCCTGTCCTTAACAAAAGCATCTAAGCAATACATGCCAGACCTTTAAGCCAGGGTGAGATGTAGAAAAGAATGTAGAAAATGATCTAGTTCTGTAACTACTGATGTTAGATTAATTACTATTAAGTGATTAAAATGTTCTACTTGTTTGGCTTTCCATTTAAGGTCAGTAGTGGTAAAATGGTAAGAAGGTATTGTGCATTAGGGACCCTCACAAACTGTTTGTTATGATTGACAAATGAGGTTCAAAGCACAGAGCTGCTGGAGATGAAAATGGGAAGGCAGGAAGCAGCCTAATCATGAAGAGCCTTGTGTGTTATATCAAGACATTTGTTCTGTGAATTATAAACAAACAAAAAAAAATATGGACATTGTAAAAAGATATATGGCAGGCCTCATATCCAGAAATTTTGAATGATTAGGTCTGAGTTCAGAAGCAGAAATAAACTCTCATATAATTCTGGGGGTGGGGGAACCCTCTGGTTGAGAACCATTACACTAAGTAGTTTAGATTTTAGGAAAAATTATGTAACTAAGATAATTGACATAATTAAAAATTCATAATTATCAGGGTCAGAAGAGCTCTCAGTACCACCAGCAATCTATCCACATTTCTCCAAACAGCTCCTACCCTCACCCTACAAGTTGCACCATCAGATACAGATACTCTCGTTTTCCCCCAACCAAATTCACAAACTGTCTTGTCTGCATCCATCTTTTCATTTTTTTCCTGTAACTATAGAATTAATGTCCATTCCCTTTCTAGGACCCATCTTTCCACCTATGTTATAAATGCCAATTCCTACCTCTCTTTTAGGGACCTATTTTCTTTGGTAATACCTTCTTATGCTTGATTTTGAGATTATTTCTCTTTTTTCCACTAGATTCTTCTTATTATTATTGAAAGTCTCTAGCAACTCTAGAAACCAAGAAGAAGAAAAAGAAGAAGAAGAAGAATTATTACTATTATTATTATTCCCATGACTTGGTAATTCTTTCTTTCTTTCTTTCTTTCTTTCTTTCTTTCTTTCTTTCTTTCTTTCTTTCTTCCTTCCTTCCTTCCTTCCTTCCTTCCTTCCTTCCTTCCTTCCTTTCTTTCTTTCTTTCTTTCTTTCTTTCATTCATTTTATTTTTTATTACCATTTAGTCCCCTTATACCCTCTCCCCTCATCAGTCACCACACTGTTGTCCATGTCCATGAGTCCTTTTTTCATTTTGCTCAATCCCTCCACCCCCTATCTCCCCTCCATTTGAGTCTGTTACCCTGCTCTCCATTTATGAGTCTAATGGTTATGAACTAACCATTTTCCTGGTTAGTTCAGTTTGTTGATTAGATTCCACATATGAGTGAAATCATGTGGTATTTTTCTTTCTTTGACTGGCTTATTTAATTTAACATAATGTTCTCCCATAGAGGTCCATCGGTGCTGTTGCAAAGGGTTAAAATTTCTTCTTTCTTTAAGGCCAACTGATATTCTATTGTCTAAATGTCCCATAGCTGTTTTATACATTCATCTACTGATGGATTCTTGGGCTGCTTCCATATCTTGGTGATCATAAATAACACTTCAATGGACATAGGTGGTGTTTATGTTCTTTCAAATTGGTGTTTTGAGTTCCTTCAGATATATTCCCAGAAGTGGGATTGCTGGTCAAAAGGCAGATCCATTTTTAATTTTTTGATGTATCTCCATACCGCTTTCCACAGTGGCTACACCAGTCTTCATTCCCATCAACAGTGCAAAAATGTTCTCCTTTGTCCACACCCTGTCCAGCACTTGTTGTTTGTTGATTTATTGATGATAGCCATTCTAACAGGTGAGTGATGGTATCTTATTGTAGTTTTAATTTGCATCTCTCTGGTGATTAGTGATGTTGAGCATCTTTTCATAAGTCTGATGGCCCTCTGTATATCTTCTCTGCAGAAGTGTCTATTCAGGTCCTCTGCCCATTTTTAATTGGGTTTTTTTGCCATTTGGGGCTTGAATTTTGTAAAGTTCTTTATAAATTTTGGATATTAACCCCTTATATGTATCAGTGTGTATGTTCTCACACTCCGTGGGTTGTCTTTTCATTTTGTTGATGATTTCCTTTGCTGTGCAAAAACTTTTTAGTTTGATATAGTCCCATTTGTTTATTTTTTTATTTTGCTTCCCCTGCTCAAGAAGACATATCAGAAAAAAATATTGCTATGAGCAATGGCCATGATTTTCAAGCCTATGTTTACTTCTAGGATTTTTATGGTTTTAGGTCTAACATTTAAAACTTTGATCTGTTTTGAATTTATTCTTTCATAGCCAAATAACTTTAAAAATTGTCTTCTTTCTATCTCTCATTCTGACTTCTGAGCACACTACAAAACTTCTCTCACCATGGTCAGAATGACAAATCTGTGGCTAAACATAGTAACTTCTCAGAATGTTTAAACATCTCAGCAGAATTCAATACAATTGACCATTTTTTCCTTTTTGAATCTTCCAATTTTGTTGTTTAGAATTCCACTCCTTCTAGTTTTCTGTAGACTCTCTTTATCAAGATCCTTTTTTGGCTCATTATTTCCCCTACTTAAACTCTAATTGTTAGAATTTCTCATAGCTCCACCCTGGGCATTTTTTTCTTCTCATCTCTGTTTATTAATTTCTTGACCTGTTTTACCCTCATAATTTACATACTGTCTGAATACTAGCAGATCCTAAATGTATGCATATTCTAGACCTCTCTCCTAAGTACAGAGCAGTATATCCAACTGCAATTTTAAACATAATTGTATTCTTGCTCTTCTGTCCAATATGTTTCTCTGTTCACATTGTTTTGTGATTCAAAAGCTAGTATGTGACCCTTGATAACACTTTATTTGCCATTTCAAGTTATTCTATACATAATTACATCTTAAATGTATATACTTCTCTATAATATTGCATTAAATTTAAGCTACCATCTTGTCTTGGCTAGAATGCTGAACCATGAAATTCCTTCCTTGGTTCCAATTGTGATTATTCAAGTTTTTACTTTAAAATGCAGCTGGAGATATTTGTAAAAACTGCAATCAGATTCTGTCACTTCCCTGCTGAAAACCTGATGACAACTTCTCATTGCACTGGAGACAAAATCCAACATTTTGACCTATTACTCTGCATCACTGAGACCGTTCTTCCTAGTTTGCCTAGTCTCATTGTGTTTTGTTCCTAAAGCACTAAGCTCTTTGCTGCCTTAGGGTGTTCACACTAGGGCCATTCTTTCTATTTGGAAAGTTCTTTCTACCTCTCTTATCTCTCCACTATGCCTTCTAACCCTCTGCTTGTGTTTTGCATTATTAATTTTATTCCTACTTCTGGGCACAATTTAAATGTACCTGAAAAGTTTTCTCTCGACCCTTCTTGCTATATGAGGGCTTAATTATATTGTCTCATCACATGCTTTGCTCTCTCCAATACTTATTATTATAAGCAAACTTGTAAAACTAGATTAAGAAGATACAGAAAATACAAATATATAATGAATAAATAGATTTGAATTAGTAATCAACTTCTCACAAATAAAAGCTTAGTTCCAAACGACTTCACAGGTGAACTAAATCAAACACTTCAAAATACCAAAAACTTTTCATGAAAAACAAAACAGGGGATAAAAGTATGTTCTTTCCGTGAAGTTGATATTATAGTGATATAAAAACCAGACAAACACATTACAAAAAAATGCAGACCAATATTTCTTGTGAACATAGATGCAAAAACCTTCAATAATATACTAGCAAACCAAATCCATCAATGTACAAAAATAATTATAGTCCATGACTAGTGGAATTTATCTCAGGAATGAAAGGCTGGTTTGAAAATCAGTCAATGTACTACAATATGCTAATAGAACAAAAGACAAAAACCACATGTTCATCTCAGCAGAGGCAGAAAAAACATTTGACAAAATTGAGCACCTTCTTTTTTTTGGCTCAAAACAATAAAAAATAACTAGGACTACAGAGAATTTTCTTAACCAGATAAAAGGCATCTATGAAAAACCCATAGCTACCGTACTTAATTGAGAAACACTAAATCTTTCCCTCTAAGATCAGGAACAAGACAAGGGTGTTCATTGGTACCTTCTATATTCAAAATTTATTCTGGCATTAGAATTTATGGCCAGAGTCATTAGGAAAGAAAATAAATGCAAAGCACACAGATTAGAAAGAAAAACGTTAAACTATTTTCATTTGCAAGTGACATGGTCATGTATATGATAGTTTAAAAAAATCCAAAAAGAAATTTAACTTATTAAAAAAAAAACATTTCAACAAATAAATAAGTTCAGCATTGTGCCTGGGTACAAGTTCAAAATTTTTTTAAAAAATTGTATTTCTAAACACAAACATGAATAATCCAAAAATAAAATTGAAGAACAATAAAAATAAAATTTAAAAATTTAAAAACCAAACGAAAACAATCCCATTTATAATAGAAAAATCTATAAAATGTCTAGGAATAAAAGTTTAAATTATAATATATACAATGAAGACTATAAACTATTACTGAATAATTAAAGATCTAAATAAATAGAACAACACATTGAATTTAAGCTAAAAATTCAGTACAATCTTTATAAGATTTCAGCCAATTTTCCTACAGTAATTGACAAGATGATTCTAAGATTTACACAGAAATTTAAGGAATTCATAATGAAGCAGGATAGTAA